>WWET01006637.1:34613-45420 GCA_011038615.1 Limnodynastes dumerilii
TAGGGAAATGCCTAACCCAGCCCATACTGTACAGTTTATATGGAATGTATGGAGGACCAAGGTATGCCCCAAGGTATGGAAAGGTGAATATACAGAAAACAGTTCCATTTGCGTAACATCTGGTGTACAGTATGCTCACAATTCCCAGTTTATACAAGCAGCTTGTGTAAAACAACTATCCTTTATAAGTCTGGATCAGACTCATCTAGTTTAAGTATGTTCTACGAGATCCAAGAGTTATGAGCGGGACATAAGATAATATAAGGAGTAAGAGACTGGGAGAAAAGGGAAATTTAACTGTTACTTTATAACTGAATATAGATATAAAAGCAGTTGGTATGTTGTAAGGGCAAAACAGAAGACAACAGTTCCATAAAACAGAGAGATAGAGGAGAATGAATATAGAGTTAAGCACTTAGATTAGGTAACAAGCAAACTACTAATGATCATTGTAAAAGCGGTTTCAGGAATAAAAATTATTCAAGGTGGAGGCAAGAGAATGTGATGAGGCAGTTGAAGGAAATTCTTTCTGACGTTTTATGGTGAAAGATATAGTTTATGTATTTAATAGTATATACAAAAATGCAGCCTTGGCAGTTCAAAGAGGGCTTAAACAAAGGCACATTTAAAGAAGAGGTAGGCAAGATGAAAGCAAGCAATAGGAGAGAGGAGAGCTTTATATTATTCAGTTATATTATATCCAGTTCAAATCCTTAAGCATTTCATAATCATTCTATAGAATGCAATGACGCCTTTTTTGTAGGGAAGGGGTTTTTTTGTGCAATAACTAAAAAAATTACCAAAAATCATCAAATTCCCTACAGAGAAATATTTCTCAATGTTTACATTTTATTTTAACATTTATCAAAGTCTATTTTAAATCTTGTAAAAGTGAAATTGAATTATTAAGGAATATGCAACTCTTAAATATTACAGAACAGAGGCATAATATGATTTAAAGGTTTTATTTTGTTTCTTTGTCATACTTTTGGCAGGGGAAGAAAAGGCACCTCCTTTACTTATATTTTGTTGGTAAAGAGGAAGAGTGCAAAATGTTTATTGTGAGGTTGAAGATCAAATCAAGAGCCTGTACAGTACTTCAGTGTTACGGCACATTTTGTTCATAGCTGTATGATGGATGTTTTTCAAGCTTAGCCCTTTGTCCTATTCCCTTGTAAACAACAATCTTTTGATTTTTTTTTGTTAAACAGCACTTTTGAAAAAAATCACAATTTAGCAACATGGTTTTCATTATATTATTTAAGATTTTGATCATATAATATATATTTTCAATAGTATATTATCTATTTATATCTATATAATTAAGAAATTCCATTAATATACATGGCACAATTCTGTTACTATTTGTATATATTTAAATTGTGAGCTTTTACAAGCTAGGACCTCCATTCTCTTTTTCTCCACCTTCCTTGGACTCATCCCCATCTTAGACTCGGTTCATTGTAATCTGAGTTGTATTGGTTTCTTTGTCTTGTTTGTCATCATTCTGTCATAGGGCCGTATTCACAGATACAGTTTTGCGATTGCGTGCGTATTTTTATTAGCGGATTATCTGTGCATGCATAGTAACTTTTTCCGCGCAAATTACGCAGTATTTACGTACGTAAGTACTTTAGGCTCGGACTTGTGAATTGCACTTGGGGACATACGTACGGAGGGGCATGGTAGTTTTCCGTATGTTCAAAGTTACGTGAAAGCGGGCGGGGGGCATTTAAATGGCCTTTTGAGGACGCGGTTAGTAAAATACGCACATATAGAAGTAACATACGGGCATAAGTACACACATGGAGTTAAGGGTGCCCTATGGAGGCATAAATCACTGAAAAACCGGCCGTGCTAGGGAAGTGTCATGGGTGCTGCCTTGCTACGTGCGTGCGTAAAAATGCGCATGTAGTAGATCTGTGAATACGGTCCATAATTTGTATCCTTTTTTTTTGTTGTTTTGTCAGTATTATATTTCCAAACCTGCTTTGAAGTCAGGATTCTACTTGCAGCAACAAGCAGCAGCATGTGATGTGAGACAATTCCAGACTGGGATCATGAAGTACAAGACAGCCCAGCGAGAGCCAGCGAGGAGCAGCAAGGGACATGACAGCTTTATGAGTACCATTAACAGCTCGCTCCCACTACAATTTTTGAGGGCGGTGCTTTTTATGTGAAGAGGAACTGCTTATCAATCAAGGTAAATTTCGTAAATATTGAAGGGCAGAGAAATTTCCAATATATGAAGCTAACTACTGTTTAATTCATATTTTGCCAAATTATTTTCTTTTTAAATAGTCCTCTAAATTTATACTGTGTAATCCGTATGGCACTGCAAACCCCAAATTATTATTATTATTATTATTATTATTATTATTATTTTATTATTATTATTAGGCCTGGACCAGAGTTAATAACATCAGATGACTTATGTGCACAGTACACAGAATTCTGCATCGGAATGCATACATCCGATTTAGAGTTCCATGCAAAATTCAATCTCCGCACAGGGGGCAAGTCCACTCACAAAGTGTATGAAAAACGCATGGTGGGTGGGCATTGCTGTATTATTCATACAGTAAGTGCTTGGTAAGCGCTCTATAATGGAGGCTAATAAAGGAAATATGGGCCGGATCCAGAGCTACGTCTGTCTTCCATAGACGGACGTAGTTCAATAAACAGTAGCTACTGTGCATGCGTATATGCGTCTTTTAGAAACGATACGCAGATTACGTACAATAGCTACTACGCATAATATTAATAATACTTATGGACAAGATCCACAGCCCCATATGTGCAGGGGTATTTAATTGTGCATGAGAGGGAGGAGTGAACTTCCCCTGTCACTCTGCCATAAGGCAGGCTTAAGTCGCACTTTGGATCAGTGGTCCATTCCGACCGCTGATCCGTGCAAAAGTGGGAAAACCTCCAACAGTGTAAAATTTAAATGCTTTCCCTGTGCACCTTGGCGTGGCGGAGAGAAGCACAGCCACTTTCCACTTAAAATCCATTGTACGGAACTTAGTTCCATACAATGTAAGTTACGTTAATAAATCTAAATCTAAATCTAATAACTATGGAAATGGCTGAATATGTATAAATGTTGATTGTTTATGTATAAAACAGGTTGCTAAAAATACTTTTAGAATTATACAATGCTTTAAGGTATCACGGAAATAATTCTTATTAACTAGATGTTCCATGAGATGATGAAAATAGAGGCTGTTGTTATATACATTATGCATTGTTGCAAATAAAAAGTCTATACACTTCCAAATTTGGATTAACCATATATCACCTTCCATAAGTTTGTGTAAAGACAAGCTATTCTTCCTATTCATGTATTACTTACAAATTGGGGAGTAGCGAGGGTGAAGCTGGTGGAGCTTGTACTCTAAGCACTAGCAGACCAAACAGGCATCACAGAGCACAGCCAAGTGCCATCTGCAGATCCCTAATATACTAGTATTACATGTGGGATAATATTAGATCTGAAATGACACCTTATATAGTGTGGTGAATATCATGGGTCTGGGAATGACACATTGTATACTGTACTTAGTGTGCCACTCCCAAACCCTAATATAAACCACATATTATAGTACCCTTACACATAATATACCCCACAGACAGGAAGGGGGAAGTGAAATGGAGGGGAGGTGGCAGGAATGTTTAATGAAATGTAATGAGGTCCAGGTGTATGGAGGGTTTGCAGGAAAGGAGGAAGTGTATTGCAGAGGGGGCACAAGAAGACAGGAGGGAGAGACCAAAAGGAAGTTTAACAGAGGAAGGGAAATGTGTAGCCAGCAAATGTCAGGGAACATGCTCATTCTGCTCCCTGGCACACTAAACTACAGGATGATGGAGTTGGAGGGCGTCATGGCAATAATTGCCATTAATCCATGCTACATCTCTGGCTGCAAATACTTTTGGTAAGGAAGAGAAAGTGGCTGTATATTTTGGCAATAGCTAGATTAATAGCAAGAGCTCATATAAGTGCATTTCAAAGAGTATTCTGTATAGAATTCAATATGTGTTTTAATATGACTATATCATGTAAGAATTTAAATGAGACCTAATTAAAGTTTACAACATTACATTTTTTTTATAACAAGGCATATTAATCAATTAAGACACTTAAAATGTTGATGCATAGGAATTTCTGCTGTGATTTGCCCCATTCCTTTAAAGTGTCCAGCAGTAGTCAACCAGCATACTTGGACTCCACTTGCCCCGACACTGTATTTCCATTATGGAAATGTTCTGGTGGAACCATTCGCCATCTTCATCTCTGAGTGCCCAACAATAGACCTGGTGTGTGTCCATGAAGGCAACTTTCAGAGATGTGTTACACCCCGTGGCCTTGTACAATTTTAAGAGATTGGCCACTATCTCTTTGTAGTTTTCTGCCTTGTTGCTGTTGTGGAGAAATACCACTTTCAAGCTTACTTTAGAGAAATCAATAGACTTCAATTCTCTGTTTTGTACTCATGACCAAGTGCTTTCATAACAGACCTAACATTATGGAAAAAGACAAGTCCATATTTAAGGGCTAAGAAGTCCTTTAACCCACTATACCACTATCCATATTTTGATGTCATTTGGCCTGATCCAGACCTATGCAGCCCGGTGGTAATATGCCGGGCGTAAGCGTAAGATCGGCTGAAAAGCATCTGGCCGGCGTTACTACAGAAATACCCGAACGTAGATCCATAGTATCACCGTAGTAATGGCTGAGGGGACATCCCCCACCATTACTACGCTCATATTAGTGTAGGTGGACGGGGGGAGGTAGTTTAATGAGAGAGGAAGGGAGGGGTTTGCGGTCATACGCTCCTGTGCAAGGGAAAATACGCTCACACAGGGGGGGAGTGCTGGGGGGGAGTTCACGCCGATATGCTGTGCTTTACTAAGCACAGTGCATCGGTGTAGGTCTGGATCAGGCCCATTGTGAAGGAGCCCAAAATGTCTACTTGAATTTTAGATTTTAGGTTCAAATCTCAGAAAAGGTTATTGAGATCTCCTTGGGTAACTAAATTTGTTTGAGGAGATTGACAGGGAGCCTCAAAGGTAAGGTCAAGACTTAATTGATCATCGTCATCCTCTGCAGCTTCCATTTTTTGTTCTTTTTTTTGAAGGTTTAACTTTTCTGTAGGCTTTAGCAGAGTTATTTCTTTACTGTGAAGCACAGGCCTCAAGGCAAACGATAAATCCTGATATGTCCCAATGTGCATTGACTTAGAGGTGAATGCTACATATGTGGACCAAAATGTGCACATGGCATTAAAATCTGAAGATAAACCTTTGCTCTGCCACTTTTAAATAGGGCATAACTTGACCATTATTGAAGTCAGCCTTTAAAATATATCTATGATAACACGAGGAGCCCTGTAAAAAAAATTATTGTCTACCTGTTTAATCTACCCTCTTCCTTAATAATTAAACTTCCAGTTGCTTCCACACATACCACATGGTATGTATGGACCTGATTCATATTTAAAAATGAGTTATGTGCGGCCGTATCCGCACCTAACTCACCTGTCCAGCCCCACAACCCGCCCCTGTTTTTAGTAACCTAACTAAATACCTCCCCAACTTACTTTTCCCTGAGAAAGCACTGGTACGCCTCCTTTTACTTAACTCACTATGTGCAGTCTTTAAAGACCACATGTGGTGAATCTATGTCCCTAACTGGTACGTAGATTGCGTAAATATTCTACTACGCTTGCTTAGCAGGTTGTTTTTAAGAACTCCGCATGTAAGAAGCCAGATCTTCTTAAATCTGAATCCTATGTGCTTAATAACCTTCCTGCCTTGCTATAGTTACAAATTTATGAGATGTAAATGTATTAGTCCTGATAGTCCTGGTTTTCCTCACTTATGTGTTCATTATGTTTGACTTTACAGTTTCTAATGGACAAGTTCTGCTACCCAGGTCTTCTTAAGCTGGCCACACATTACAGTGATTATCGACCCAGTCTTACAATTATCGTGGATTAAACAAAAAATCGCTGTAGTGTGTGGGCAATATTTTTTCAAATGCAGATATAATGGCCAAAAAACACTAGGGTTCGATTATGTAATAGTTATGAATTCCTGACTACTGATCAGATCCTAGCTACAATTTTTTTGAACTGCCTGGTGTTAAATGCATTATATCCACTATAGCCTTCTGTCAATCTTATTAACAACCTCTTTCTTCTGCCAGTGTGTGGTGCCAATATTGTGACCTTTCTCTTGAGGTAAATTGTTCCATAAGTGAGATTATCGTGCTAGTGTGTACCCAGTATTATGATATTAATGTCTTTCAACAAAATTGAGATGTCCATCTAACTAACTTAATACGTATGTGTTACCCCTTTCCTCTCTGGCAGAAGATTGCACCAAGCTGTCAGCAGCTGCAAAACTATTTATAAACAGTGCTTAACATTTAGAGCCTCTAAGTGATAAGTGCTGTCTTTAAAGAAGCTGCCAGCTGCTAACAGTTTAACTCTGTCTTCTGCCAGCATAATTGGGGGATATATGGGGCCACATTTAGCAGAAGACAACACTAAGCTGCCTTTTACTCTTTGCTGGTATATTCTGTAGCATTGCTACTTTCCTTCAGACCTTTAGCAGCTACACCCTTGACACCAACTGTAGTAATTGTACTGCTATGTTCTGCTGAAATTTAATTTAACAGTTGTCCCTTCTTAGGAAAGGTCTTAGGAAAGATCTGCCAACTAGGATTAAGACCAAGCATATGCAAATTGCTTAATATTATCTTAAAGGATATAACAATGGAAAGATAAAACTACCAAAAAAATATGTGGGCATGACTTGTCTAATACTGGTAGGGTTTTTTTCGGGATTATTATTGTTATTGTTAACATTTATTTATAGTTAACATTTATTTACATGGTGGGCCGTATTCAGAGCTCCGGCCGCATTCCATATGCGGCCAAAGTTTACTGATATGTTCTACTGCGCATGCACAGTAATTTTGTAACCTAATCTACGTTTTTTGTTGCAACGTAGATTGCTTATACGCGGTCTTAAACGCTGCGTACACGCAATCTACGTTGCAACAAGTAACGTAGATTACGTTACAAAATTACTGAGCATGAGCAGTAGAACATATCAGTTAACTCCGGCCGCATATGGAATGCGGCCGGAGCTCTGAATATGGCCCGGTATCCGCAGCACCATACAAAGGCAATAGTTACATATGCAACACAATTCTTTGTCCATAATGCCTTAATAAGAATCCTGTAAATGGAAATGTGTTCAAAGCATACAGGATGTATCTTCCTTCAGAACGTTTCCAATTTCTCACCCTTTATCTTACTGTATACATTTCATTTACTATATATTATAAAATGTGCATTTCTGGATTTTAAAAATGGTTCCTAAAAAACTGCATAGTAACTGTATAAATGATTAAATGCAACTTATCATTTTTATTTCATATAAAATGTTAATTTACATTGAACTACTTTTAAAACCGCACATTTTACTGTGGTTTGCAAGTGTACAGTTCTTTTACTGTACCAGTTCAAACCAGTTATAGATTTCTTCCTGATGAGAAGTTGCTTGGCAGAAAAATATTCTTTGCATTAAAGGCAGCTAGTCACTTCCTGCAATGAATCAGAGTGTTTTTATAATTTTAAACAAGTGTTTCAGCTTATGCTTCATTTACAGTTTTTCTTAATAATAAATCTGACACAACAAACAAGAGTTTCATCTCCTGTGAATATTCACATACAGTATGCTATTTATGTTGGCTTACAGTATATTACATTACTGAACTATTTTAAATGAGTTCCATTTTGTAATTGAATTACATTATTTTATTTAATGTGTCAGTGATATTTGCATAAAATAGTTTTCTACTCTATATCTCACTTAAAACCTGCTATCAATATTTAAAATGTATTAGTTGCAATAGTTAGTGAGATTGCTTACTTAAAAACCAGTATAAAGCTGTTTAATATTCATGGTAAATCAGCATTCCTTTTCAAGATGAAGAGCGAGTTATAAAAAATATTTCATTACTGACATTATTTCACAGTCTATTTGCTTCACGCAGCCATTTCCTACTATGCGTAGACACACATTTAAATAAACATATCAGAAACATCATAAATATTGGATTTCACAATATTATATTAATAAACATAAAGATTAATATGCCTTTAGAAACCACAGACCTGCTGCATATTCTACAGATAGTTAAGAGCTTCTTATTATTATCTTGGAAGTTCTCAATGGACAATTGTCCAAAGGATAGGCTGCATTTTTTTCTCACTAGACATAAATAAATACAAGTACAAGTATTAGTTGTAGGGGATAAAAGATACTATTTCAAGATCATTGTAGCATTTATCTCTTATAAACATGCGGACACCTGCCACCACGTCAAGGTTGACTCAGTCCTGTTAAATTAACCTTTCTAATAATAACAGTTTAGTCAATTAAGTACCAGATACTCACAGGAGGATGATAATATACATCCCCATCCTTCACAGTTTCCCATACTCATAGTAATTCCATCATGTTATATACATTACCCTTATAGCTTTCCAAACCCAGTGTAAATCCAGTATATTATATAACACCCCATCAAAGCCTCCCATACCCAGTGTGTAATTCACAGATTTCTATACCCATAGTAGAATCTCAGTATATTTTATACATCATCCGTAGAGATTTCCAATCCATTTCATTGCTTTCCATACCCACAGTGTAATCCCAGTATGTTACATACATCCCCCCTCAGAACTTCCATACCCAAAATACAAACCAAGTTTATCATATACATCCCCTCACAGATTTTCATACCCACTGTAGATCATGCCATAATATCACATACAAAGTTCTAATTCCATGCATGGACAATGTAATGCTACTATATTATATATACCCCCCTCCGACACACACACAGACTTCCATGTAATCCCACTATATTATTATATAATGGAGTATACTTTTGTATGGAAATTTTGGGGGAATTAATGTGGGGATATAATGGATATTTAAAGTGAGTAGTTAATGGAGATGTTTCAGTCCAAAAAGATAAATGATGAAAACTCCATTTCCATGTTAAACTTTTTATCTCTACACGTGTATTACTTACCGCGCTTTGGCTGGTCTAAATTTCATGCCTACAATGACTGGTGATGGGACAGGTGACTATGCTCTGCTATCTTCATTCGCTTGGAGCATTAGGACATAGTATTCTGGCTAGTTAGTTGCACTCCACCCCTATGTGACACCTCTAAAAGTGGGGTCTATTTATAAAGATCATTTTCCTGTGATAATGCCTATTTTCATGTGAAAACGGGCATTATCGCAGGAAAATGAAGTTTTTGATATTTGCAAACCTTGCATCGCCATGAAAAACTGCAGTTTCCATGGTGATGCATGTACATAACATCACTCCGCCAGCCCGCTCTGAAAAGAAGTTCGTTATATTTACAAAGCCTGATCATGCTGGCGTTAGGATAAGTATTCCAGTGATCTCCCCATATATCCCTCTTTTCCTCCCCCTAATAGCTATTATTAAGGGGAGGAAAAGGAGGACATGTATGGAGAGAACGGTTGGATAAACTTATGGATGGAAATAAAAAAAAAATAGAAATGTGTGTTTATTTTCAAATACATTTAAACTTCAGACCCCAGTGTAACATTGCATGGCCGGAATGATTCACAGCTGACCATTGCGCAGGGGGGGCTTGATTTTAAGAAATCCTCACTCTGCATCCGGTTGCAGTCCCCACTGCGATGGGCTGCTTTTAGAAATAGAGACAGACAAAAGTTCATTTTCGGCTGTCTCTATTTCGAATAGCCAGCCTTTTTAGATTTTTTTTTTAATGAATAGGACAGTTAGGTTGTCCTATTACTGACAATATTCCCCTAATGGTGACTCTCCCTATAGAACACACTGCTCTACACTATAGTATACTGACTTTTGAAATGTAAGTATTATTATATAAGTTATTTATTTATTTTTACAAATAGCAGGGGTTTATATTTTTGCTATTTTTGTTAAAAATATATACAATTTTGAAACATGTAATTATGTAGCCTGATTCCCACTTTTTGTCTTATTCGTCTACTATCAAATCAGAGATTCCATACACAAGTCTCTGAATTGGGGAGGAGGGATATGAATTTTTTACTGGAATGCACCACATTCCTGCAAAAAAATCTGTCTTGGGTTTATTCATTTTAACTTATGCTAGTATGTTTAGCATAAAAAGGCTAAAAGGCACAGATTTGTTTATATTTTACACTAACTGTTTCTTATGATAACAGAAGCTGTACAAGATATTAAAAAAGGCTTCTAAACGTAGATAGAGTGCATTAAGGGTGTTTTTATTTATTTTCAATTAAGATAGACCTGCATGGAGAAGCATATGTTCCTGCCAGGATATCTATTACTGATATTTAATGGTTGATAATCATGAAGAGGATGATTAACACTACTAATTAGCCACTTGTGATTGTATGATTGCTGTGTGACCGCTCCACTGATAGCACTTAATTCTTCAATCATTCATTTGTTTATTTATTTATTTATTTATTCATTCATTCATTCATTCATTCATTCATTCAGTCTTTTCTCTGAGCTATGTGACCAACAGAATTATCTACACACTGTAGATGAGATAGAAGCAACATCGACAACTTTTCACAGGGTCAAACCATGCTACAATATGAGGGCTGCAAATTAATAAAATTTGCTTGGTAAATATTTAGCTTTTGCTTATAACTCACAAATACTGAAGACCTTTTTAAACCACAATTTAGTGTTGAATTAGGA
>WWET01006638.1:15241-45072 GCA_011038615.1 Limnodynastes dumerilii
AAATATAGTTTATAATATTGTACACAAAACTCTCGTGTTATATTCATATTGTAAATAATAGCAAAAGATAAATTATTCAATCAATTTGGATTTATTATTATATTTATAATATTCACAAAAAGATGACTGACAATTTCAACAAATAGTAACATATTTTACATTTAACATAACAAAAATTATATGTGTGTGTAAATTGTTTTTTATTAAGATCACGTAGAATTACAGAAAACATGGACAAAGTCAACAAACTGCAATAAATATTTTATTAAATATTGATCTATTTAGATTGACACAATAAATAATCTTGATATAAAGCACTGGTAATTTTAATAATCTTTAAGTACTTGAGAATTCTTGGGGCTTCCTCCTTACCCTGCTCCCAGATATCTCTGGCACACAGCTCTTCTCTAGTCCAGCTGGAACTCTCTACTGGCCGTATTTTACTTGGGGTTGGCGTTCCCACAACAAACTTTTTCTTCCTACTAAACTCTTTTTGGCACCACCCTTTTTCTCTCTGAGCCTCAAAGACCTCATCTTTCACCTCTTTGCAGCCTCACTGCCAGCTGTGACATTTAGGGCCGGATTTACTAAGCAGCGATTTGTAAAAATCGCAGTTTATTTGTCGATTTTCTAGTGATTATAAAATCGCCGTATTTACCTGAAAATAGCCAAAAATGCTGCCTCTTCTAAATCACCATTTTTACAATCGCCATGGCAGAACATACAAATCTACGAATGGGCAAAACAGCTGCTCCTTAAGTGAATGTTTGATCAATATTATCGCGGTCCCTGCATCGCTAGGGGGCGGTCCATGTGTGACCAAGGGGCGATCCCTGTTTTGCCAGTGTTTGTGTGTGGGTGTCCTGCAAAGTAATCACTTACACATTTCAAAAGTCAAATATTTCTAGTTGGTGGGAGTTAAAAAAAAATTAATAAATATTTACAAAAGGCTTTGTATGTATTAGAGTGATTTTACGTATTCTCAACACATTCCTCCTACTCCCTTGTATTCTACAAACTTCCCCCTACTCCCCATGCATTCTCCAGACTTCCCCTGTATTCTCCAGACTTCCCCATACTCCCCTGCGTATTCTCCAGACTTTCCCATACCTCCCTGTGTTCTCCAGACTTTCCCATACTCCCTTGTGTATTCTCCAGACTTCCCCATATGCCCCTGTGTATTCTCCAGACTTCCCCATATGCCCCTCAATATTCTCCAGACTTCCTCATATGCCCCTGTGTATTCTCCAGACTTCCTCATATGCTCCTGTGTATTCTCCAGGCTTCCCCTGTAAGCTTGGTATGTCTGGCCAGCCTTCATGTCTGCCCCTTATTATGTCCAGTCTCCATGTCTGCCTCCCATTATTATGTCCAGTCTCCATGTCTGCCCCTTATTATTATGTCCAGTCTCCATGTTTGCCCCTTGTAATGGCCAGTGCCAGCCTCCATGCCTGCCCCTTTAATGTCAGCCTCCATATCTGCCCCTTTGTGCCAGCCTCCATATTTGCCCCTTAATGCCAGCCTCCATATTTGCCCATTTGTGCCAGCCTTTATATCTGCCCCTTTGTGCCAGCCTCTATATCTGCCCCTTTGTGCCAGCCTCCATATCTGCCCCTTTGTGCCAGCCTCCATATTTGCCCCTTTGTGCCAGCCTTCATATTTGCCCCCTAGTTCCAGCCTGCATATCTGCCCCTTAATGCCAGCCTACATATCTGCCCCTTTGTGCCAGCCTCCATATCTTCCCCTTAGTGCCAGCCTCCATATTTGCCCCTTAGTTACAGCCTCCATGCCAGCCCATTTATTTATTTTCTCACTTACCTTTGATGTCTTCTGCCTTCCTCCGCGCGACTCCTATCCGGCTCTCCCTCTCCACGGCGTCTGCTGGCGGTCACGTAATCTCTGGTAACACAGGGCTCCTACGGGAGCCCTGTAGGACCAAATCTCTTAACTTGAATGGCAGTGACCGTGTAACTTAGGGTCACTGCCATTCTGTAAAAGGTTTGGTCCTACAGGGCTCCCGTAGGAGCCCTGTATTACCTGTACTTCACTCTGTGAAAAGCCACAGCCGCATATAACGCGGCAGTGGCTTTTAAAAAAAAAAAAAAAAAAGAAAATTTGGGAGGCATGGCTCTCCCGCAGCTTGTCTCCAGGAGAAAAGGGTGCTCTCCCGGGAGTCCGGGAGGTCTCCCAGGACATTCCAGGAGAGTCGGCAACCATGATATACAAAGGACCCAGCTGCCGGACTACTTATAAACTAAGCCTCCTGGATAGCAACTTTTGAGAAAGGGAGTTTCTGAAACATGTTAAGTGATTTGCAGAGAGGTGCCAGATGTCTGAATCTCTCTTCTCCAGTGTGTGGTGTACATGCGACCATGGGCAATACATCCGTTTCCTTTTTCCTCTCTCTCCTTTATGGTGTGGATACCTGTGAGAATTTATTAAAAAGCCTCCTACTATCATTTTCTATGGACTATTACAAGTGCCTCTACTTCTTGGGAACCACTATTTAACCTGTATGCCACTTTCAGAGTTGATTTTTTAGAGTTGAGTTTTTTAGAGTTGATTTAATATAAATTCTTTTAATTATACCTCATATACACATCACACAGAGCTTCTCCCTTTATATAATTTCTTCTTTGTTTGCGCAATTCTATCTTTGTCTTCTATGAATTGGATGTAACTTGCATAGACATGTCCATACTATAATTGATCCACAGTGCCTCTGGTATATACATAACTGTCTTGGCGTTTGGACAGTTAAATACATTTCACAAACAGATGGTATAAATAAACAATATGTCATATACATACAGCATGAAGCATACAGCGAGCTGTTAGTAAGCAATTAGAATTTACCAGCTGATATTATGGAAAAAGAATTATACTACTTTCATATTTTGATATATTTACAAACCATTCTATATAAATGTAACAACTGACATTGTGTTATGAGTACACTGTGTAACATGTTGCATCATATATTCTGTGTGTAACACTACAAAAATTGAATAAATAATACACAAGATGTTGTGATCAAAATAAGGACATATGCATTATTGATTGCATGGGGTATTGAACACCAAGACAATAAGCAACTTTGATGATGCTTGTCACAGCTGGAGGCAAGATGAATAGCATTCACACCTTTATCTGTTCACATTTTGTGCCTTTTGGATTTTGTTTTTAACTGATTTTCTTCCTATTGTCAATAATTCCACTTTTTTGATCATGAGAGATATAGATCTAAATGTATTCTTCTATTTCTACAAGTTAGCCTAATTTTTTTTTAAAGATAAAGTTAAATTAATAATAAAACTACAGAAATTTCAGACATCTAATAGCAAATTAATCTTTTTCTGTTCCCTTTTAGATTTTGCAAGGATTAGATACCATCGCAGGTGTGAAATACTAGCAAATAGAAAAAGGTTTCCCTATTAAAGTGCGCTTTCAGGTAAGTTCTCAGCACAAAATTCCAAAGTTCCAGATATCCTGCTTTTCGATGTGCGATTCTTTTGCTAGAGATCTTCCTTCCAAGTCTTTGATGTTCTCCAATATATAATAAAAAAAACAAAAACAGAAAGACAGGTCCCACCCATCTAAGTGTAACCTGCCTGGTTTTCATAGCCTGATTTTCTAAGCATTTTGAAAGCATCTTGGAGTTGTAACTGGAGTTTGAACTGGATTTGGGCTAAATTGGGCCCATTGAAATTATTTGTGTAAATTACTGCTCTAGTGAAGTTTGCTGATTTTTATTTGAATAAATCTTCTAGTATGTCTGGTCTTGTGCATTGCAGTGGTTGTGATGCTTTTGTTTTGCGTAGGAAAAACTATTTGGATACTCAGGTGTTGTCCCATCTGTCAGAAGATATCTTTTTTGTGAGATGAGATAGCTAGAATGCATGGTAAGATATGCAGGATGTCTGTATCTTTGATGCCACCATTGCCTCAGACAGTTCCCAGGAGGCATACTAGGTGGACTATAGTGAAGAATGCTGGTAAGAAGGTTCCAGTTACGCAAGGTCACATTGCACAGGCTGTGCCCTTGCAAAACTCATATGCAGCACTTGGAGGCCTGGAGTGCACTTCAACAGGTAATGTAGCGCATGAGGCATTGAGGGAACCTGGTGGCGAGAGAAGGGAATCCCTGAGGACTGCACTTCTTGTGGGGGATTCTATTGTTAGGGGTATCCAGCTGGAAAGAGGTTCTGAAATTAGGTATCAGGTGAAGTGCTTGCCTGGAGCTACAGCTCTACGGGATAAAAAGTGCATTTTAAATATTCTAAAGACAGTGAGTAAGGAAAGGGAGGTTGATTATCCATCTTGGGACAAATGACTTGGCCAATGCTGGCTGTTGTGTTGTGGCTGTTAAAGATGAATTTAGAAAGTTGGGAACTGCTCTTAAGCAGGTGGAAAATACTGTTACTTTTTCTGAAGTACTGCCAGTACACAGATGTGAAGAAGGTAGAATGATGCGCATTCGTGATTTCAATCTATGGCTTAGGAAGTGGTGTCATGAGGAAGGATTTGGGTTCATAAAACATAGCCATGCCATCTGGCAAAACAGAAACCTGTATAAAAAGGATAGCTTGCACCCATCCTCTGTGGGAACAGATATTCTAAGTGAGCAGTTTGAATGCTTTATTAGAAACCATTTAAAAAAGAAGAGGGGGGGGCAGTGATACAAATAATAAAAATAGCTATCCCCCCAACCAAGAAATATAAAAGGCAATAATAATAAACTGAAGTATAGGAGATTCATAATGCAACCTCTCAGAGCAATGTGTGCAAATGCTAGGAGCTTAGGAAATAAAATCCCTGAACTAATTGCAATAATGTCAAGGGATAATCTGGATATTGTGGGAATCAGAGAATCATGGTGCAGAGAAAATCATGACTGGGACCTAGCTATATCGGGTTTTAATTTATTTAGGAAGGATAGAGTAGGAAAATTGGAGGAGGCATATTAATGTATGTTAAGGAAGGGTTAAATTCAACTTTAATAGGGAGTATTGGAGAAAACACTGAGGTGCTTTGGGTAACCATGGAAACCCAGGGTGTTATTCTTCGTACTGGAGTGATATATAGTCCACCAAGGCAAGAGGAGGAAATGGAAAATGTTGTATTGCAAGACATTGCTAAAATGTCATTAAAAGGGGAGGTAATAATCATGGAAGATTTTAATCTACCTGATGTAAACTGGGGTGAGTCTTCAGCAAGCTCCACTAGAAGTAGGTACATTTTAAATTCATTACAGGGAGTGTGCCTTAATCAAATAGTGATTGAGCCCACTTGCAAAGAGGTCATCTTAGATTTGGTACTTACAAATGGTGACAGTCTCAGAAGTAAGTGTGGGTGAGAACCTAGGATCCAGTGGCCATGAAGCAGTATGGTTTAGTATAATGACTGAGAGAAACACATGCCACACAAAGACAAGGGTAACTTTAGGAAGGGGATTTTGTGAAAAAGGGGAAATGTGTAAGTGATTCTTTGGCAGAATGGAGCCACATGAAAGCCAATGTGGTTTACAAAAGAGGTAACAACTATAGTGAAAGCAAAAAAGATGGCGCTTCGGAGTTATAAGCAAACTCAAAATGATGATGACAGGGAGGAGTATTTTGCAAAACAGAATTAGGCTAAAAAAGTTATCAGAGCAGCAAAGGCACAAACTGAGGAAAAACTGGCCCAGTTTTTACATATACCGACAAGAGGAACAGAAGAGAAGGAGGCACAGGAAGGAGAAGAAGCGTTTGAGGATTTATTGAAGGCCTATGTGACAGGAGTAACAAGTGAGTTGAACGACATTCGTATATTTGGTGTATTAGAGTGTCCTAACGTATTACACTTAGATTGTGGGACCTGTCTTTCTGTTTTTGTTTTTTTCTACTATATATTGGAGAACATCAAAGACTTGGAAAGAAGATCTCTAGTAAAAGACTTGCACACTGAAAAGCAAGATATCTGGAACTTTGGAATTTTGTGCTGAGAACTTACCTTAAAAACGCACTTTAATAGGGAAACTGCAGGGTGTGTGAAGCAGAGAATGGTATCCATTCTTTTATCATCATAGGTGTTCCCACTGAGCACTGACATAGGTTACAGCTTAGTGTTGCAAAATTATTATAATAAAATAGTTATGACCCACTGGGTATGAATATAAATCATGCTAATTACTGGAACATATTCTGACAAACCCAGATACTTCAGATCCGAAGGAAAAAAAGGGTGGTTCATTCTGCAAGTACTTTTTTTTTTCTCTATTCACCCCTCCAATTTTGTGCAGCTTTTTTGTTTTGTGGATTACGTTTTCACATTCATTAAGTCCATTTCAGACCCAGGCCTATATGAACATTTTTGAGAATCCCCTAACTGTAACCTGTTAGCTGTACCAATAGGAAGCTCAAAAGTACCTCTGCACTTTTCACATAGTGCTGGGTTCAGATGCAAGTCGATGTTCCTTATTAGTCAATATACAGGTCAGGCGTTCTATATACCAATTTGAACGTCCGTATTTCTGGGAATTTCCATGTGGTTAATATGGAACGCACAAAGTTAGAAACAGAGAAAGTGATGGCAGATAAGAGCCACATGGCCATCCAGTTTACCCAGTTGTTTATTTAAAACTATACTGATTCTAGACTCTATTTACCCTCAATTTAGTTTGAGATTTAGGATATCCTTATATTTATCCCAATCATGTTTAAAATGTTCTACTGTGTTAGCCTCAACAACCTCAGATTGGACATTATTCCACTTATCTATGACACTTTCAGTGACATTGGGCCTGATCCAAAACAACGCTTCGGAGCGAATTTAAGCATGGCGGAGACGTAAAATCACCTATTTGTAAGTACTGCGCAAGCACACCATAGAAAATACGCTCAGTAGCGTAGCGTAATTTTGAATGTATGTGTTACGTAAATACTAACGTGTGGGTGTGCCAATTTTACGTGCATCCAAAATACGTCTGAAATACGTGAAGTAGGCGGGGGGTTGTATTTAAAGTGTACAGTATGGGCGTGCTAAGCTGCATAAATTCGTGTTGCCCATACGTACGTGTGCGTATGACTGCGGTTACGTTGGAAAAAGTTAAGGTAGGGTTTGGAAAGCGTATCTTGACAAAATACGTACGTTCAAGGGGTGTGCCAAGGGGAGTGTAACGAATTTACGCGCACGAAAATACGCTACGTGAATAAACGTACGGCAAACGTAGTTCTGGATCTACCCCAAATATTACTCTGCACATTTCCTCTGAATCTACCGCCCTCCAGTTTATATTCATGCCCTTGTGTTCTATTACACCTCTCCCTTTGAAATATGTCACCCTCCTCTAGCCAGCCACAACCCTTCATATATTTGAAAGCTGCTATCACATCCCCCCCTGTCCCTTCTCTGCTCCAAGCTATACATGTTTAGTTCCTCTAGCCTTTCTTGGTATGATTTGTGACACAGGCCATGGACCATTTTAGTTGCTCTTCTTTGCACAGTCTCTAATGTATTTATGTCTTTCTGGAGATATGGCCTCCAGAACTGAACACAGTATTCTAGGTGAGGTTGTACCATCAATCTATAAAGGGGCATTACTACTTCTCTTTTTCTGCTACTAATTCCTCTCCCTATGCAACTAAGCATCTAACTTGCCTTTCTCATTGCTTTGTTACATTGCTTGGCTACCTTTAATGAACCCTGTTATCCCCAATCATATTAAAGTTGTGATCTTCTTTTTAGTAGAAATACTTTGGAATCAGGCAATGAAGGGAAGTGATTATGCAATATATCAGCATAGTATTTGTTAAAATTCAGACTACCTTTAATATAACAATAACTTAACATATTGGGCCTGATGCTGAAAAGAAAAGCAATTTAAATAAAACAACAGGAGCAAATATGCTTCACACTATTTATCTATATTCCCTTTTTTTTGTATATTAGGGGTATACTCACACAAATCCTGGACAGCTACAATTTTATCTAAGTTACAGATAAAGACAATAGAGTTGTGATGGAGTTGCCTGTAAGAATAATGCTAAATAAATCCACTGATGTACTCACGGTTGCACCTTGATGTTGGAATTCAGTAAAAGGGAATAAGAGTGGTTAAAACTTAAATGATTGGGCGTCTCCATAGTGTGACCAAGCCTTTGCGAATGTTCAGAAATACCATGAATGCAGGATGTGTAGGGATCCGCTATCAGAGTCCTGCTCTATTCATCCATCCAAGCGGAAACACTGCTAACCACTCCCCTTTGAATGAGACCTATACTTGTCTTATACTGTATGATCAATGCTGGCATTTTTATTTTTGTCATTTTGTTCTGACATTCATTGGCATACACACTATAAACGGCACAAAGTGTACCTGTGTTTTGTAAACACGCAGAGAACCGATGTGTTCCAATGCTCTGCATAGGATGCACTTTGCCGTTACACTCCAAGGTCAGGTCATGCTCCCAATGTCTATACGTTGACTAGATTAAAGGTATAATGGCTTATCGTGGACAGTAACTCTTATTTTTACCAAAGGACATCATCAGACAGGTGCGGGCTACAATCAGGGCAAACACAGATGGTTGAAATGTTTTCATTTAATTTATTTTTACAGTTAGCATTAGGTTTCTTTTAGCTGCCAGTGTTTAAATAATTAGAAAAACAGATGCCAACATCTGTCACAATTTGTGTAGCGTCCACCTGCCAAAGCAAAGTATAAGTGTATATCTTAATGGAAGTCTCTGCTGGCAATATAGCATGGCAAAGTAAAAATGACAATCTATATTTGACATCATTTACACAATGTTTATTACAGATCAGACTATGGAAATTTTGAAAAGATAAATCAGGCGATGCTGTAACTAGGTAGTAAATGTGACTCACGATTCACTGAATCAAGAGCTCTGGATGCTATTTGTTTTAAATCACACATGTTGAACTCATACATCTCTATAGGTACATTTATTACTTTACCTAATGCACTGATGTATGCCACAGAATTCTTGAATTCATACCAATAGCTCAATGAAATGGGGATGTAGTAACATTTGGACCCTTCCATTAAAAGAAGCCTGCTATAAACCAAAATATCCATGTATGTCTCCCTAATATTATGGCTTCTTGAAATGCTTCCTATGCTCTTGTCTTTGAATTTAGAGTTATTTTTGGTCATGTATACTGATAATATTAAAAGCTCTGTAGAAATTCAGGTTTGCTTGCCTTTCTTAAACATTGTGGTTTGCCATCAGCTACTATAATTGTTTTATTCATTAATGCTATCCTTTCTTTTTTAAATGAACCCTTATATACTTGCAGCTTTAATAAAGTTAGGCAAAACCTCAAATTTTTATTTTTACAACAAAAGGTGCTCAATCTTTTTTCTTAAAATTGTACATTTTCACTTTATCTATTTATATATTTTGTGGCTTTCCAGGGTTTAATAGAGAAGTCATTTTTAAATTTATTTATTTATAATTATCAGATAAATTTCTTGTTAAAGAGTTAAAGTAGAAATATTTAACTTTATTCATCAGATACGTTCACCCACATAAAGCACTTAGTCAACTTACAATTTTTGCAAAATTTTCACATTTTTCCAAAATTTTCTCATTTTTCCAAAATTTTTATAAATACCCAAATAAAGTGAACACTGCAAATATTAAATGTTATAGTACAGTCATATTTTTATGTGCATTTCCTTAATAAGCATCTTAACGATAAGTTATAGATGTGTCAAAATGTCAAAAAATGGAAGAGGGGAGTTTGAGGAAAAGGAGCAGTGAATGTACATTGTTAGATGGTGGGTGGATAGAGGCGAATAAAAGTAAAAAGAAAAACACAAAGAACAAAAGTTCATTGTGGGAATGGTGAGTATTGATCATTAGAGAGGACAAAGATAAAATTTATTTTAATATTACTTTATTTATCAAGTAATATGTAGTAGGTGTAGTAAAACTGGCCGTATTCACACCAAAGAGTGAGTTAGGTACGGACAGAACAGCACCTAACTCACTGCTGCAGCCCATAACCCGCCCCCCATATTAAGGTACCTTATGGCAGTTAAGAGTACCATAGGGCTACCTTATCTTACTGTGCGTATCTTTTTTCTTAAGAAGATCCAGATCATCCAGATAATTCCTTGGAATGTAACTCTCAGATGTGCTTCTTACCTTACTTTTGCTTCATAAAATAAAAAAATAATAAAAATAAAATGTTACCAATTAAAAAAGCCTTTTTTTTTCCTGTTCACCTCTATTTGTTCCTTCACCCTCCAGTCCCACCTCTATTCTAATGATACCCAAATCTCCTCTCCTGACCTCTCCACATCCTAATCTTTAATGTATCCTCCTGCCTCTCCGCCATCTCCCACTGGATGCCAAGTTTTCTAAAACTCAACATGGACATCAGAGCTCATGGTCTTCCCTCCCCTGCGGGTCTCCTGCCCTCTCACCCTCTCCATTACTATTGGTAACAGTCATTAACAGAATTAGGCCGCCTCTTTCTAACTATACTACTCTGTCCTATCTTTAAAGACCACACGGAGGCAATCTACGTACCTAACATACTACGCATGCATAGTAGGTCATTTTGGAAATCTACGCACCTAAGAAGCCGAAGCTTCTTAGGTGTGAATACGGCCCATTGGGCTGGATCCAGACTTGAGTAAGTGCTTGAACTTAGTTACTCCTGGACTAAACCATGATGATTGCAGGGGAGTCATATTTCATCTGTTGCAAACAGTATTAGAGTTGAGAGGTGATGTTCCCTATCCCAAGTCTAAATAACAGTGTGATAGTAAATCTGGTCAGTATCTATGTGCAGTAAGCAGTTCAAAGATATATCCCTGCATGCAAAGAATACAAATAACTTGACTCCCCCTGAAATCAACATGGTTTAGCCCAGGAGTAACTAAGTTCAAGCACTTAACTAGGTCTGGATCCAGCCCAATGGGCCTAATCCAGACCTACAATGTAGCGCTGCGCGTACTAACGCTCAGCGTTACATCGTGGGACTTCCCCTGACACTCCCCCTGCCCTATCGTATTTACACTCCCTTACGCCGACTGAAGCCTACCCTAACTTTGGCCCGCGTAAGGGACTGTACATACGCTGGGACAGCGGCGTTAGTATGATAACGCCGCCCTCCCAACCTCATTACTCTCCCTCCCCCCGCCTCCCTGCTCTAACCTCAGCAAAGTAACGCTGGGGAATGCCCCCTCCAGCGTCATTACGCTGCTCTTACAGACGCCCGATCGGCTGAAAAGTAATTATGGCAACGCCCGATCGTAGATCGGGCGTTACCATAATTACTTTTCAGCCGATCTTACGCTTACGCCCGCCGTAGCTAGTACGACGGGCGTAGGTCTGGATCAGGAACAATGTCTCTAATTTGAAGGAGCATATTAATCAGACTTTGGAGATGCTGCCTGGTTCAGAAAAGGAGAAGAAGAAAGTGAAATCTAAATCAAAGATGGATACCAAACATAAAGTCCATGGGAATAAAATACCAGACAATCAGATGTAAAATGAATGGGGCAGTTTATGATAGCAAAATTAAATGAGGTTATGTTCAAAAAGTAACGCAAGAAACCTGAAATAAAACTCTGGAAAAGGTACCAAAGTTCCCCTGTAGTTATCTCAAATTAAGCAAAAGAAACAGACGATGGAAAACATAATTCAAGTGTATGGGATGTGGACTGTGGACACCACAAGCTCACCATAAGACAATGCACTGGTAAGTCATTCTGTAGATTTTATACTACTAATAATAACAATACATAAAAATAATAATTCCAGTGTCAGCTCCGGAAATGAATGCTTATAAAGGGGTAAAAGAACGTACAAATACAATAAGCAGAAAATGACATGTTTAATACCAATATTTGACAAAAAAGGCTTTAAATGAAGAAACCTGCAGGAATTGTTAACTTGTGACCCACTGTAAAGAATCCACTTTAACTTAACATTTACACAGCATAGTCACATCAAGACGTAATCATAGCATTATGTAGTATTCATAAGACTAGTGCTGCTTCTGGTATTTTGTCTCAGTCCCTGCCAGCCGACGTTATCATAGCAGATCTGTTTAACAATTATCTCTTACTTATCTTCCCATGGAATTACTTCTCATGCAGCACTAAGTGTAATGCATTCAGGTGATTTGATCATTTCTGTCATTATAATTTTTAGCACACAATGTCACTTTTCAGTTGCCATTTATGACAGGGTGTTTTTTTCTATGGATATATATTTTCTGTGATATGTGTAAGTTCCAACATGTCTAATGTAATCTCTAATAGTCCTCTACTGCAACTGTTCAGTCTCTTTAAAAATATTTTTTATTTTTTATTTAAATAACTTCATTTTAAGGTCAATGAAAAAAATATGTTATAAAGTTTTGGGGATTTTTCTAGTCTTCTGGAGGTAATGGGTGGCCATTTTTCTTAATTCTCTCTTTTTTTTGTTACTTTTGCCTCACATTTATTGACTATAATTTCATCTCTACATCATCAGATATAAACTGAATATACATATAAACAAGGCCTTATCTGTGTAGAGTTTGTAAGTCTGTGGACTGTAAGCGCCATTGTTGAAATCACTACGTAATATGATGGTGCTATATAAAAACTTGTTAATAAATTAATTCATATCTATGTGTGTTTGTTTAGCTTTCAATTTAAAAACACATGTTGATATATAACCCAATATAAGGACTCTCACTGTTTGGAATTAAGACAACCGAAGTAGAAAAGCCTTGAAAGTGGTGGTGGCTTATTTACAAACGTGTGTAATTAATGTTATTTTATACATTTTTTATTATTATTATAACTAATTATTTTATTATATTAATTTTATACATTTTGTTTTACAGATAAAATTGCAGGTTAGTTACCGGTTAATGGCAGTGTACTTGGCACTTTTCTCCTTTATTTCTGTGTAGATTACTCTTGCATTACATGCACCTGTTTCTATTAACCTATAACTTAATTTTCTCAACCACCTTTTTATGTAACTTTGGAGCTGATTAAGAGTTACGTGTGTGCGCGAGACGGAATCGCGCAAATTTATTTAAATATGGCCTATTCAAGGTTGCGCATTTTAGCCTAAAAAGTGCAAGTGGGAATCGCACGCATCTGTAATACGGCTATGCATTCTCGGAAGCGCCTCCATGCTTCCGTCTAATTGATCAATTGCGTGGAATGTGCGCACACGAGTGGTAAGGACACAGCCGTCCACCTACATGTAATTCAATGCAAGGTGGATGCGGAAAAGCAAAAATGATTTTTTTGTTTTTTTTTTATGTAAAAGAAATACTTTGCAAAAAAAAATTTAGTATTAAAATAAATAAAAAAATTATTATAAAAAGGGCATGCACATGAAACAAACTAAAATAATCCTAAACTATGTTAAAATGCCTCACGGTTACAATTTTTCCAGCAAATATCCACAACGTTGTATGTTTCTATCTATATAATAATAGTCTGGTAACAGCTGTATTACTTTGTGGTAACGAGTCACGTGTCTGCCTTGAGGAATTTCCCAGTTAAAAAACTGTTCAAAATCCTCTTCCACCATGGTCAGGGCTGGTGCAAAGAAAAGTAGTGAGCGTGTGCAAACTGACAATACGGATACGGTCAAATCTGCTAGTAAAAGCCCTAAAAATACATTACCATATTCCAACACGCCCCTTTTTCCATACAAATAAACACAGATTCGTAAGCTGTCGGATACGGAAAAATTACATCGCATGCGCTTGCTTTCGGGCCGTCAATACAATTCTTGCACATGCGCAGTGCGCAATTTTGCTACGTATCCGTCTAAATTTTGATCAGATACGCAACTCTGAATCAGCTCCTTTGTTTGAAAGAATGTCTTGGATCAGTAAATGACAGGGGTGTTGGTCCACAGAAGCTATTTTGGAGGTCTTAGGGAGTGGCTTTAGGTATGGTTAGCTCTTAATTTAAAAACACATGATATAGGGCGCAATACAGGGATTCTTACTGTTTTGAACAGAAAGTCCTTGATAGTGGTTGGTGGCTTAACATATACTTGCGAATGTGTGTAACCAGGGTCGCCATCAGGGGGAGAAAGCTGGGACTACTGTCTCGAGCTAGGAGCTAATGAGGTCGCCTTAGTTCTGTAACAGCAGGTATTAGCAGTGAGTATACCATCACCGAATACTTGCTGATCAGAACAGCCAATGCACAAGTATGCACTTCCTGCACATGGGCCCGCTCTTAATGCAGGTCTGTGATGCCCTGCCCCTTATGTGATGTCATATGTGACACACAGGGGTATGGTGTCGCAGATGTGTCCCAAGCCCCATAATTTCTGGGGGCAGCTTTGTAAGTAACTAACATATCTACATTTTATTTTACAGACAGAATGGCAAGTTAGTTATTGGTTAATGGCAGTGTGCTGGAGCACTTTTCCTTTCTATGTTTTCCTGCCTAGAGAAATGTAAGATTCCCACAGCACACACACACACACACGTGCAACACATGGGTGTAAATCAGGGGTGGCCAAACCCGGGCCTCAAGCACCACCAACAGTGCATGTTTTCCAGGTCTCCTTGTTGGGGCAGAGGTGTGTTCATTACCGACTGAAACATTATTAAATATCTACAGGTGGTAGTGATTATCTCAGCTCTGACTATCTGAGGAGACCTGGAAAATATGGACTGTTGGTGGTGCTTGAGGCCCGGGTTTGGCCACCCCTGGTGTAAATGGTCTGAGTTTTATGTAGCCAGTATCACAATCACAAAGTTTTGGTGGTTTTCCAGTCTTCTGGAAGTAATGGGTAGCCATTTATTTTACTCTCTGTAATTGTGTGTTACCTTTGCCTTATATGTATTGACCACCATCTCTCCATCTATATATTAAATCATCTATCAAATCATTTTTTACACTTCAGTATCACTTGAAAAAACTAATATAATAATGCATTCAGTAACGTATATAAAGATATAAAGAATACACACAATACAGTTACACACAATATACCACCATGCAAAGATTGACAATCATTCTCTCCCACTATAATATAGCTTCTATTGCAACACATTGAAAACAGTGCTGGTTGCAGAGAAGACAAGGACGTTTGTATATGTAGAGTTACACATATCTGTTCCAATCCCAGTATTTTATCAATAATCGTAAATGACAATATTTCACATTTATCCCTGCACTGCCGAGATGCATTAAAGTATTAAGTATTTAAGTTATTTCTACACACTCCAGTACATGCACCAAATGTTTGGAGGTTACTATATTGCATCAGTTATGCAAAAGGAAATGTTCCATATCATATATATATAATATTTTACTGATCCCTGAGACACATGGGGCCTGATCCAGACCTACGCCCGCCGTCGCGATCAAGGATCAGGCATCCGTAGCAGCGCCGTAGGGACGCTAGAGGGGACGTCCCTCAGTGTCCCTACGTTCAGGTTAGTGTAGGTGGACGGGGGGAGCTAGTTTAATGAGGGTGGTAGGGCGGGCTAGGCGGCCATACGCTCCTGTGCGAGCGTATGGGCCCTTCCTTACGCTGGCTGAAGTTAGGGTCGCCTTCAGCCGGCGTAAGGAAGGGGCCATACGCCGGCACAGGGGGATCCTTACGCCGGGTGAAGTTAGGGTAGCCTTCAGCTGGCGTAAGAAAGGGGCCATACGCCCGCACAGGGGGAGTGTCGGGGAAAGTGAATGCTGATACGCTGTGCTTTAGTAAGCACAACGCATCGGCGTAGGTCTGGATCAGGCCCATGGTCACACCTTCATAAAGTGCCACAATAGATTAACTGAGCATTGATATTGTCAATTTCACAAGGAATCTCGGATTACACATACACCATTTGTCAATAGCAATCAGTGACAAAACATGTTAAATGTTTGTTAATGTGACCAAGATGACAACACTCACACCCACAGCACAAGGCAGAAGGGTATATTTTGTTATGTTGAATATACAAATTAGCCGATTCACGTTGTTGTTATGCATTTTACCGCTGATCTGCAGAAGTGTGGGAGCCCCCTCCCACACTGTTCCCTTTGCATACTTCCCCCTGCCCACTTTAGCGGGCGGAGGGGAAGCACAGCCCATTTCTTATTGTTTGTACGCTAGGGTTAAGATGCGTCCTCCAGTGAAGTCAGGCCACTTACGTGCGTAAGTGACCTGACATTGTCAGGTCTTGATCCGGTCCCCGACTCTGATACAAGCTTTTTGGATTTCTGATACAGGTTTTTGGAGAAAACATTCCAGTAGATCCTCAAGCAAATTGTAACCTCTCACACAAATATACCTTCAATATCCAGGGATTTTCTTCACTGAAGAGCACAGAAGTTCCTAGCAGTAATCCTGGATGGGTACACAGGGAACAGAGATAACGCAAAGTTGGGATGCCCACAGGCAAACTCAATCCAGACCCTCTGTTGTAGGTATATATCTTTTAAGTCTGGATGGTCAGAAAAGATTACTATCACTAGCATGGATTTGGTATGCGCAAAATATACATATATGAACTCCTTTATGCCCAGAGGTATTTGCAAGGTCTAATTTATTCTCCACAGATATTTGCACTAATGTATTTATTTATTTACAGGTTTTTATATAGAGCTTTCAGATTACATAGTGCTTTACAGAGAATATTTCATATGCATATCAGTCCCTGACCCACTGGAGCTACATACTAAGGTACCTAACACAAACATACACACACAGACTAGGGTTCATTTATTCAGCAGCCAATTAAACTACCAGCATGTTTTTGGAGCGTGGGAGGAAATCAGAGCACACGGAGTAAACCCACACAGACATGGGGAGAACATACAAACTCCACACAGATAAGGCCTAGTCTGGGAATCAAACTCATGACCTCAGTGCTACTCACTGAGCCACCCTGTGACCCTTCCTGAGCCTGATACACTACACATACCAAATCCATGCCAGCAATAGAAATACTAAATTTACCAACCCTACATATTTTTTATGTGGCTTTTTCATGTGTATATTGTTTGCCTAAATATTGTGATTTGCTTTTTAGATCACTTTATACTATGTTTATTTGGGGATTTTTATAAAAAAAAATAAAGTTGATTATACTGTCTCATCATTGAAATAAAATATTAATGTTATTCAGATTATTTTAGAGCTTTTGTTCTTGTTCTACATGCAGATTTAAGACCAGTATAGCTGTATGATAATTAACTGCAGGTTTTGCACATCTGGTTCCTTATAAACTATTTTAAGAATAAGTAGTAGAGATGAATATTTAGGAAGCAATTGGAAAACAATTTTTTCTATGTTTTACATCACATGATTAGAATTTTTTTGGTTTTTTTTATATAGTTTTAAACTAGATTGTTTTTTTTTACATTATTTATTTTCAGTTTTTGGTTTTTCATTAAATACAGAACAACATATAGATGGCGGATGTGCAAATCTGCTGGGACAAAGGAAAAACCAACACTGGTCTACATAAGCCCAAGAGTAGTGTATATGCACAATAGAAAAGGTTTAGCGATATGGCCTCAGTTATACATGGTAAAAGCTTTAAACTCTTAAACAAATAAAGAGGGGGAAGACAAACATGAGACGGGGACACCACAAGACACAGTGGAAATACAGGAGCAGGGTTGCTTAGTCGGTTATTGGATAGAAGTCACTATGTAATACATGGGTTACTCTGAGAAATAGGTGCTTCTATAGGCTTGCAGAGTTAGGGAGGGCCAGCTTTCTCCATTATAAGGGCACAAGGATGGGGTTAAAGGTAAGGACTTCAACTCTAACCATTGGAACCAGGTTTCTGTGAAAACAGGAGCCTGTTCCAGAGAGGAAAAAATCAGATCTTCCATGGACCAGTCAGAGATGGATGGAGGCCTAATAGAATTCCAGTGCCAGGGTATGAGGGACTTTGCAGCATTTTTAAGGTGTTTGAGAAGGTACTTTTTGTATTGGTATGTGGGCATATCAGAGTAGGAGAGGATCCAGAACTCAAGGGAGGTCACTACATCTGTACCCAGTATAAGCTTGGTCAAATTAATAATTTGGTTCCAATAGGAGACAACTTTTGAGAAGGACCACCAGATATAGATAAGAGTCCCTTCTTTCTTATCGCACCAATAGCAGGAGGCAGAGCATGTAGTTAGGTAGGCTCTCTATACCACCTAGACATTTTTTTATATTGTGTCTCAGTGAATGTGATGCCGGGAGAGCATGCTTGGGTCAGTTGGAATATTTTTGTCCATTGTGTATCCCTAAAACCTCCAGGGAATTCCTTCTCCCAGGTCTCCACAAAATGTAGGGGGTCTGCAAAGAGTAGGTTAACGATAAGCCCGATTAGAAGTTTTTTTATGCAGTAGTTCACCACTTATATCAACACTGACTCATTTTACCCTAAATCCCTAATCTGAAACCCTTAACACAAAAGAGATCCAGATAGACAGATGTCACTGATTGCCTCTCTGCCATTTCTTCTTGGATGCTCTCCCATCATCTCAAACTTAATCTATCTAAAACTGAACTAATAATATTTCCACCTGTGAATAAAAGCTACCCACCTGGCCTCTCTATCTCTGTCGACAACACTGAAATATTCCCTACTCCTAAAGCTCGGTGCTTAGGTGTTACCCTTGACTTTGAACTGTCCTTTTTTCCCCACATACAGTCTGTCTGTAAATCCTGCTACATACATCTAAAAAACATTTTCAGAATACGCAAATATCTCACTCAAGACACTGCAAAAACTCTCATTCATGCACTAATCAGCTCCCGCATTGATTATTGTAACGCTCTCCTTATTGGACTCCCACATTATAGAATTACCCCACGACAGTCTATATTACATGCAGCAGCTAGACTGATTTTCCTTGCCAAACGCTCTTCAAGGGCTTCTCCACTCTGTCAGTCTCTACACTGGTTACCTGTATTGTACAGAATCAAATACAAGATCCTTTTGCCAACCTACAAGGCCATCATAAAGACTGCGGATATTTTTTCAAAAGCAAATTGAAGTTGTCTTTTAGCGCTCAGTCAGGGGTAAAACAAAAAGAAAGCAGCATATACTACAGGTGTATGTTCCCAAACAGTTAATACAAATAGACAATATCAAAAACGTATCACTTGTAAGGTGAAGATTGCAGATTGCGCTAATTCAAATGAATACCAAATGCTATATTATTACCTGTTAATATGGTTTCCTAGACTCAGCATACACAATGGACCAAAATGAGTAAGTGTGGGGCGCTAAGGATAGGAGTAGGTAAATCTATAATAAATGGGAAAATCTAAAATAAATGCAAAGGACCCTAAATGGATGAACAACACCAAAAGTATGGATATCTAACTATAGATAAGAAAACTGGACTTATCAAATATAAATAAGGTATGAGGGGTCAGGAAATACACAGAACTCTGGGCTAATATTAAAACCAAAAGTACCTAAATCAACTCTAAAATATAAGCGATGCAGCCAAACAAAATGACAGCTAATACTCTGTAATAGCATATATGAGACAGGAAATGGAGCTCTGAGGCTAAAAAAAACTTATACATATAAGAAGAGAAACAAGGGGGTAGATCCAGAACTCCGCTTGCAATACGTTTACTCACGTAGCGTATTTACGCGTGCGTACCTTCTATACACTCCCCTTGGCACACCCCTTGAATGTACGTATTTTGTCCGAGATCCGCTTTCCACACCCTACCTTAACTTTTGCCCATGATACGCTTTCCAAACCCTACCTTAACTTTTGGCCATGTAACCGATGTGATCCGCACACGTACGTATGGGCAACACGTATTTACGCAGCTAAACACGCCCATACTGTACACTTTAAATACAAACCCCGCCTACATAGCGTATTTCAGACGTATTTTGACTCCTGTAAAATTGGCACGCCCAGACTTAAGGATTTTCACGACACATACGTGAATGGCCCATACGTTCACATTTATGATACGATACAGAGTGTATTTTCTATGTTGCGCATGCGCAGTACTTACCAAAACGCGATTTTACGTGTCCGCCATGCGTAAATTCGCTCACAAGCGTTGTTCTGGATCTGCCCCAATGTAGCAATTTTACACAATGTATCAGTTCAGTTGAATAGTTGAACCATCCAAGTCTGCAAACGCGGTGAGCTACGGAGTATCTGTTTGTTTTTTCAACTGAACTGATACATTGTATAAAATTGCTACATTGTTACAACTGCAACCACAGCACTGCCAAGAACTCTCAAAATACTGTTTTCTGACTACGGCAGTGCTGCCTTTTCTCCAAAGATCATTAATCCTTTTTAATGCCATTTAGATTAATTTACTTAATAGTTTTTTATGCCTAACAAAAGGGATTTGGTATTCATTTGAATTTGCGCAATCTACAATCTTCACCTTACAAGTGATACGTTTTTTATATCATCAATATGACTGCACCTGCATACATATCCTCACTCATATCAAGATATATCCCAGCTCGTGCTCTCAGATCCTCACAGGACATACAGCTCTCCTCCACACTAAACAAATGCTCTGATTCACGGTTACAGGACTTCTCCCGGGCTGCACCCACTCTCTGGAATAACCTTCCTCACCCACTAAGACTGTCCTCTTCTCTCCAAACTTTCAAGCGCTCCCTCAAAGCTCACCTTTTCAGACAAGCGTACCAAATTCCACAACCTACTTAACATTTGTCTACACTATTATTTACTTCATTCTTTACTAAAATTCCCCTTATTTCTGTTACTAACACTGCTGTGTGACTGGATCACACAGAGCACTGAGCACTTTTACCATGCAAGCTGGCTGGTCCGTTGTGTGATTTTATAGAACTTTCCCTTATGTATCAATCCCTAATATCCTATAGAGTGTAAGCCTGTGGCAGGGCCCTCTTACCCACCCAGTCTGTGTTTACCACCCAGTCCTAATATAATGATTGTTAAAATTGTAAAGCGCTATGTAATCTGATGCCACTATATAAAAACCTGTTAATAAATAAATAAATAAATATGAGATAGATAGATAGATAGATAGATAGATAGATAGATAGATAGATAATTCTTTTTAGAAACTTTCCTTTTTTAGCATTTGTGTAGTGAAGGAAAATAAATATATTATCCTTGTCGTAATCTTTTTAGTCTAACAGATTAATCTTTATATTTTAAACCTTTATATCATTATCAAGCACTCAAAAGTATTTTATGAAAAAAGAATAAACATTATAGCAAGCTGCTTGGAACGTAATACATTTTTAATAAGTTCCTTCCTGTATTAGGTGTTCTGTTATATTTCTATTGCTGCATAAACCCATTATGCAAATTAAAAAAGCCGGTAATGATATTCTCTTTCTTTAGTTGTAAGGTCTGCACTATGATGCTCACTTCAAGAAAATGAATCCTATTTAATTTTAATGGTATAGCAAGGGACTGAGAAATCCCTACATAATAGTAGTTAGAAACTGGCTACTTTTGAATGTAAAATCTTTTTAACGGTTTCTATAATTAACTGTCAATATTTAAAAACACAAGAAAATGTAAATTCCAGATCTATTTTTTTAAATTATGCATTCACTAAGTTATTTATTACCATATTCTATCATATGGCAGGAAAGCTTAATACATTCCCATCTGAGTCCATTAAAATTCACTGCACTGTTTTCATTGCAAGAGATACACATAATGCAATTAGCCTCAATTTATTGTTGAAACAAACAGTGAAATTTAAATATTAAATTTCCAAAATGTAAAGTTGATCTTAAATCTTACATTAAACAACTGTTTTAAGCAGCCATCCTGTTCTTAATTGAATTAGAAAAATCATTATCTAGGAAATAATAAAAGCACTAATGTAGTCTAATGACATTAGCGTAACCTAACACTGTTACATGTTCCACATAGCAAGCATGCTGCACACCCTCAAGATGAATTTGAGTTCCCTAAATTAAGCAATATTAAAGGCAGCAATGGTATGGCATTTTTTATGACGATGACTTGGGTTAGAATGTGACAGAAAAAAATGCTGTTTCCTAAATGACAATTTTCAGATTGGTATTGCCCGGGGTAGTTGAGATGAAGAGTAAACTGTAATTTGATTGATGCAATCTTATAGTGCTTCATTTAACGTCTGCCAGTAGGCCTTTCTATAGCTATACTTCTATACTGTATTATGTGTTAGAGATATACAGATAAGAATGTTTTCGTATTTACATTGCTAGATAAACGATATATTGCAATATTTTAGAGAAAATAGAGAATATAAATATATGTGATAAAATGTGTAAAAAAAAAAAAAGGTGCCCAAAATCAGTTCTTATGATCTAGCACGGGAGTTCTCAACCCCGTCCTAAAATACCACTAACGGTCCATGTTTTGTAAGTCTCCCTGCAATACCTGTGAAGCTTTCAAAATGTAACTGTCAGTTATGAGCTCACCTCCAGCAAGGAGACTTAAAAAACTTGGACCATTAGTTGTACTTGAGGACAGGGTTGAGAACCCCTGATCTAGCAAATGTCCATGTTTTCAGGGATTTGGTTTGCAGGTACAATGGTCTTTTTTCTGAAAGACCATCGTACGGCAGTTGAATGTAGACTGTCGCAATTTCCGTCAGTCTGTAATTGACAAAGTGGCAGTGATGCGACTTCTGGAGTTTACAAGAGTCATAACCGACAGGTAACTGATTTGACCCAATCCTACACTTAACCCTTTCCTAATCCTCTGCTTTCCACAGCCTATCCCTAACCTTCTTCAGCCCTAACACTCCATGCCCCGCAGCCTAACCCTTACCTTCCTATAAAGCCCTAACCCTAACCTTATACCCTTAAATCCTCTGCAATTGCCTGTAGCTGTTGGGAACAGGGAAACAGATTCCCATTACCAATAGCAATTTTTTTATTTGCATTCAGCTGGTGGCTTTGGGCCTGATCCAGACCTACACCCGCCGTCGCTAGGAAAAGCCGAATCTGCGCATGCCCCGGGCAGATGTTGCCCGACGTCGCTACGGCAACGCCCGATCATGGATCGGGTGTCCGTAGCAGCGCCGTAGGGACGCTGGAGGGGGCGCCCCCCAGCCATCCCTACGTTAAGGTTAGTGAAGGTGGGCGGGGGGAGGTATTATAATGAGGGAGGGAGGGCTTAGCGGCAGTACGCTCGCGTGCGAGCGTATTACCCATTGCTTACGCCGGCTGAAGTTAGGGGTGAGTGTCGGTGAAAGTGAATGCCGATACGCTGTGCTTTAGTAAGCACAGCGCATCGGCGTAGGTCTGGATCCGGCCCTTTGTCATTTTCGAAACAGGGTATCCTTGTTGGAGCACAGGTGTATTCATAAAAAATTTATGGACAGAGAAATTGTTTTGCGTCAGAGCAAATTTATTTTTATTTCTATAAATTATCAAATTTACCTTATTACCTTATTTTAGTAAAACAATTTGCTGTGCTAGCTAATTATTGCTATTTCTTATGGGACATTGTCTATTATAAATGCTATAGGATTTGCCCCCTGAGTGGTACCATATTAGCAGGACAAACTCAGGTGTGGATGGGCAGGACTGGAGGGAGCCATGCGGTATTGATGGTAAGCCTGGGTGGGCCCATCTAAAAGAAGATGTCAGTGGTCGACAGTTTAAAAAAATGATCGGCACTCCATACATGTTTTAAGATGTTAACCTCAGACAGATTATTTACAGTGTATAGAGCGGCTGCCATGGACCCGCTTCTCCTCCAGGCCACCAGTCGCCCCTTACATGCCTGCATATTTGTCTGATTGCAGACCATTTACAGTTTTTTTTCTTCAAAATGTATCTAATAGGTTGCCAGGTCTCTATATTTTGCGAGCCAGTTCCTGACTATACTCGCGTAGAAGGAGTTTATTCTGTATGATAAAATATTTTAATGGTGAAAAGATTTCAAAAGGGATAATTTTAGGAGCCTACTTATCTCTCTAATAACCTCAAAAACTTCAAAAATTACTTTGAATAGGGCAGATTTTTTTTTAGTCACAACTTGACTTTACTATCAAGATTTACACAAACAAGAAGAAAATGTCATATTAAATTCCAATAGTCACAATGGGTAGGATATTGGGCCAGATCCAGAGCTATGTTTCCATTACGTTTCAAGACGTAGCGTATTTACTATGCACTCCCCTCGCTGGTATGTACTTTTGCTGTTTTACGCTTGCCGAACCCTACCTTAACTTTACACAGCGTAAGTCCCGACATACGTAATGGATTCACGTACATACCTGCCTAAGCACGCCCATACTGTATGATTTAAATGCCTCACCCCGCCTCCGAAGCGTAATTACGGATGTCGTATGGTTGGCACGCCCCTTTGTTCGTAGTTATGCTGTTGGTATGTACGTTCAGAGTAACGTGGCGTAACATCTGCTGCGCGCATGCGCAGTACATATTAAACAGCGTTTTTACGTCAGCGGCTAGCGTAAATACACCAGCGTACTTAGTTCTGGATCTACCCCATTGAGTGGAAATGTCAATATAAATTCCAGAAGTGGCTGTGAGCAGATGGGAGACTCCATATTCAATTCCAAAAGGAGTATGTTGAGTTTACATACAGTTTCACAGTCTTCCTAAGTTAAAGCATTGAAAAATTTCATAGAACCACCAGTGTATCTAATTGTGATGTTCAAGTGTTCATTAGGAACACTTGTGCATTACAAGGAATAATATAATCATTCAGATCTGTCTTGTTCTGAATGACCATTTGTTTGGTTCTAAGCAGTTTTTGTCATCTGCACAGCCTTGAAAAGTCTGTCATAATTGGTCTTTACAATTCACAAAGTATACCATCCACAAAGTACAATAATACAGTGGTAGCCTTCAAATTCAGAGGTCCAAATAATGTATTTTATTTAACAAGTATTAACCATGTGTTTCTCTGTTATAGCCATCACAGCTTACAGTATAATATGTTATATGTCTGTCGGTCATCTATCTATCTATCTTAAAATTAGTTGTATACAAAAAAATTCCTTCTAGAAAAAAGTTTGAAAAAAGTCAGATAAATCCCACCTTTAATAAACAAGAGTTTATTTCCTCATCTCTATTAAATTAACAGCTCACAATAACATTTATGTCAGCAAAAATAGGCAACTAATATTGTGCCTCCAGATATAGAAATAAAATGTAAGTAGGTAGCTATCTGAAGAAATGGTACAATAGATTTGAAACATATATTGCAGATATTAATCTATCATTTAGTTGCGTTATACACACACACCACACACACACCACCATCAGCACTATTCCAATTAGTTTTTCCCTTGAGCCACACAGTAATTTTAGTGGAAGTTTCAGAAAATTGGTTAGTTTATTGATACAAAAGAGCACAAAGTGTACAGACAAATGCCCCTGAAGTCAATCTTATTGTGTTTTTTCCTAATAACTTTAACTAAATTGTGTTTTTCTAAATAACTTGCAAATGTTTTTTTTTATAAATACACTCTAAGTTACATAGTAGCACAAAAGTGCATTCAAAGTTAGGTTTGTAATTATTTAGAAATATAGGACCTGATCCACATAAAGGGACAGAATTACTAAACTGCAGGATTGAAAAAGTGGAGATGTTGCCCATAGCAACCAATCACATTCTAGATCTCATTTAACTATTGCATACTAGAGAATGTCAGCTAGAATCTGATTGGTTGCTATGGGCTACATCTCCACTTTTCCAAACCCGTAGCTTAGTAAATCTGGCCCTAAGTGTGATTTCCACATGCAAGAGGCTAGTGCACTACCATGACACTCCCCTCTTGTGTGCAGATTTTAGCTGACTCCTGTGTCCATAACCTAACCTTGACTTTTTTTTTAGAATTCTCTGACATACGGTAGTGAGTAAACCAGCCAGCTCTGTGCAATTTAAATGCTCCTCCCCACCCATGCTGCTTATAATCCAATGTAAAGCATATCAATATGTTCAAAGTTCTGATGCATAACATTTGCATGCACATTCGCAGTGTGCTTACAAAGTCCGCATTGCAAACACAGCTTGCGTAAATCAGCTGTCGTTATTAGTTCTGAATCTGGTTCAAAGACTATAGGGGACAATAAGAACACTACAGCCAATTTGCCTACTGTTCATAAAACTTTAGACCTTATGATCTTTCTTTCTTTCTTTCTTTCTCTCTCTTTCTTTCTTTCTGTTTCTTCTTCCATTTAGATTTATGATTACCATATCTCTTTCTCAAATCACTTTCACTACAATATTTACCTTTACCAACTTTCACAGAAGAATATAGCAAGCTATTGTCTGGGGCATGATGGAACCACCTAAACACATTCTATATTGGTGTGCCCTTTACAAGGTCAATAGACTACGTGTTATTGCTTGTGATTTGTGACTTTAGAGACAGGACTGGACATGTCACATTAATCATATGGGCACTTCCATGAACATGCATGCAGCAACATCTTGCACCAGTCCAGGGGTTGATACAAGTGTTAATGATGATGTCTTACGGTTGTTTTTGGTGCACGAAGCCTTCTGATTATTATTATTGTTGTTAGTAATGTTTACTTTTATGGTGCCATAAAATGTCTGCAACGCCGTACAGATTAAGCAGTATAAACAGAATGACAAACAAGGTTATATTGGTGATATGTCAGAATGGTTATAAAAAAAACACAGGGAAACCAAAAACAGGGGTGGTGGATGGAGGTCCCTACTCGTGAGAGCTACAATCTAAGCTGGTGGGAGGACAAAAGGAGACAGTGAGTCTGGAGACGGGGAAGATAATGGTAGAGAGTGATGCTTTTGGGTGTGTAAAGAGAGTGGGTGTATAGCAAATGCGGGTAGTGAGGATGGGGTAGAGAAGGGCAGAAGGATGGATAAGATTTCAAGTAAAAGTGAGTTTTGAGTGCTTATTTAAAGATCTGTAGGCTAGGAGATAATCTGATAGATGGTGGGTAATTGTTCCAAAGAGGAACAGCGCTAGAGATGTCATGAAGGCAGGAAAGAGATGTGGTAATGAGATGGGAGGTAAGATGGCGATTGTTGGTGGAACAGGGAGCAAGGGATTGAGAGTAGAGATGAGGTTGGAAGGGATCAATGTGGAATTGAGTAGAATTTGTAGAGGAGGGTGAGGAGCCAGTACAGTGAGAAGATGTGAAGGTGCACCGGTGAGAGAGGGAGATGAGCCTTGCAGTGATGTTAGGGACAGACTGTAGAGGAGCAAGGCAGAAGAGGAATGGGCTGGAAAGGACATGGTTTCAAAGGAGGCAGGAAATGACCAGCAGGTGTACAGGTATTTTAGTAGCATCAGTGGAGAGGAATTGTCTTATACAAGCTTTGTTTTATTGTGTGAGTGATTTAATGTGGGTGGAGAGGCAGAGGGAGAAGTCCTGGGTGTAAAATGGAGGTGATGACTGTGTTACCAATAGTGATGGAGAAGGTGAGAGGGCAAGAGACCCGCAGGAGAGGAAAGACCATGAGCTCTGATTTGGCTATGTTGAGTTTTAGGAAATGGGGAATCCAGCAGGGGATGGCGGAGAGGCAGGAGGATATATTAGAGAGCAGGATGGGGAGAGGGTCAGGAGAGGAGATTTTGGTCATTTTTTTGTCATTTCCTTCACCCTTGTCTGAAGGGTGAAGAAAATAATAGAGGTGTACAGGGAAAAAAAGGCTTTTGCAATTAGTAAAATTTTATTGTGAAGCAAAAGTAAGATAAGAAGCACACCTGAGCGTTAAATTCAGAGGGATTATTAGATGATCTGCAGAAAATAGTCCCGCAAACCACAGTGATCTTCAGCAACTGTTTTTCCTTGGCACTGCAATCTCTGAGGACAGAGCTACAAGGGAGGAAGATCTTCATGGATCTCAGTCAAAGTAAATGCCCACAAGAATATTACAATTATTAATACTGCTGGAGAAGAGAAGAACTTCTTCCTTGCTTTTTGAATCACCTAACATTGGTGTCTCACTACGGTATAATATGAATGCCACAAGAGTAGAGAGAGAGAGAACAAATATAATGAAAACAAACCACTTCTCTCTCTCTCTCTCTCTCTCTCTCTCTCTCTCTCTCTCTCTCTCTTTTCCTCTCCCTCGCCCACCCAGTATCTCTCTCTGAATCTCCCTTTCTCCTTTTTAAATAGACCATCATTTTTTTTAATAGTTATTAAGAAGAACAAATCTTATTATAGGACCGGATCCAGAATTATGCAAAACTACCGATCCACACATTCTGCACATGCGGTTACACATCGGAATGCATTACAAACCCACCATACGTACAGCGTTTACGCTCCTTTATTACACACCAGTGACACTTTATGTGAGGCAGGTGCGTAAAAACTTAAAGTATGGCCCAGGGTGCGGAAATTTCATACATTGCACCTAGGATATTAACTTCTTTCCATTCACAAACACAGTTCATACTTAAATCTGGATTTGGTCCATGTTTATTATACTTAAGCGTTACAGACTTCACAAATGTCACCACTATGGTCTAATCATACTATGGGCTGGATCCAGACTTTAGAAGGAGCTTGAAATTAAGGACCTGATTCACACTTAAGAATCTTCTTAAAATAAGAACTTAAAGTCACTCCTGGGCAAAACCATGTTGTTTTCGGGGGGAGTCAAGTTAGTTGTATTCTTTGCATGCAGGAATACACCTTTGAATTGCTTACTGAAAACAGATACTGACCAGCTTTACTATCACACTGTTATTTAGACTTGGGCTGGGAAATATCACCTCTCAACACTAGTACTGTTTGCAACAGATGAAATATGACTCCCCTGCAATCAACATGGTTTAGCCCAGGAGTGACTTTAAGTCTTTATTTTAAGAAGATTCTTAAGTGTGAATCAGGTCCTTAATTTCAAGTGTATCTGCTGACACATAGGGCTGGATCCAGACTTAGTTAAGTGCTTGAACTTAGTTACTCCTGGGCTAAACCATGTTGATTTCAGGGGGAGTCAAGTTAATTGTATTCTTTGCATGCAGGGATATATCTTTGAATTGCTTACTGCACACAGATACTGACCAGCTTTACTATCACACTGTTATTTAGACTTGGGCTGGGAAACATCACCTCTCAACTCTAATACTGTTAGCAACACATGAAAGATGACTTCCCTGCAATTATCATGGTTTAGCCCAGGAGTAACTTTCCTCTCTTATTTTCAAGCTCCTTCTTAAGTCTGGATCCAGCCCTATGTTTTTAGACCTGCTTCTAAGCTAGTTAGCTGTATCTGGATATAATTTAAGCTATCTTGACATTTAGAATGTAAGAGCAGATATTAAGACTTGTAATACATAAATATTGACAGATTTATAATAATTATTATAATATTTACCCATAATACAATAATGGTGCCCATTCAATTCAGTGAAAACTTTATATTGCACATACTATTAATTAATGCTCCCTTCGTTCATCAATACAACATTATTCTAGGAATCATTTTTGTTTCTTTTGTTATGTTCTTAGTGATAACTTGTGATTTGAGCATGTGACTTTACTAATCTCTGCTCTCACAAGCACTCTGTTTTATGAAATGCTCCTATAATTATTTCACCAGTTTGTCAAACCAGAATTCTATGTAAGTACTTAATTTTTTTCTTACAATGCTAAAAATAAATCATTAGTGATCTGCAATGTGCAGCTTTGTAAACAATACTTTTCTGGTGGTTTTCCTGCAGTTTGACCTGTGTTACAGTGCACTTCCTGACAGTAATAGTAAACCATATGACATCAAGTAAAATTACATTCTTATATGACTTACAGACTGTTAAATGTATTGGAGAGATAGATGTTGATGATGTAGATAATCTATGATAGAAATAGATTATTATATTATGAATAATAATAATAATAATAATAATAATAATAATAGTAAATTA
>WWET01006639.1:47994-65648 GCA_011038615.1 Limnodynastes dumerilii
ATGGGATATTATACAGTGACACCAGGGGATGTGTGAGACTGGAGAGGTGACTGCTGAGAATGGACATTATACAGTGACACCAGGGTATGTGTATGACTGGAGAGGTGACTGCTGGGAATGGGATATTATACAGTGACACCAGGGGATGTGTGAGACTGGAGAGGTGACTGCTGAGAATGGACATTATACAGTGACACCAGGGTATGTGTATGACTGGAGAGGTGACTGCTGGGAATGGGATATTATACAGTGACACCAGGGGATGTGTGAGACTGGAGAGGTGACTGCTGAGAATGGACATTATACAGTGACACCAGGGTATGTGTATGACTGGAGAGGTGACTGCTGGGAATGGGATATTATACAGTGACACCAGGGGATGTGTGAGACTGGAGAGGTGACTGCTGAGAATGGACATTATACAGTGACACCAGGGTATGTGTATGACTGGAGAGGTGACTGCTGGGAATGGGATATTATACAGTGACACCAGGGGATGTGTGAGACTGGAGAGGTGACTGCTGAGAATGGACATTATACAGTGACACCAGGGTATGTGTATGACTGGAGAGGTGACTGCTGGGAATGGGATATTATACAGTGACACCAGGGGATGTGTGAGACTGGAGAGGTGACTGCTGAGAATGGACATTATACAGTGACACCAGGGTATGTGTATGACTGGAGAGGTGACTGCTGGGAATGGGATATTATACAGTGACACCAGGGGATGTGTGAGACTGGAGAGGTGACTGCTGAGAATGGACATTATACAGTGACACCAGGGTATGTGTATGACTGGAGAGGTGACTGCTGGGAATGGGATATTATACAGTGACACCAGGGGATGTGTGAGACTGGAGAGGTGACTGCTGAGAATGGACATTATACAGTGACACCAGGGTATGTGTATGACTGGAGAGGTGACTGCTGGGAATGGGACATTATATGGTGGCACCAGGGGATGTGTGTCACTGGAGAGGTGACAGCTGGGAATGGGATATTATACAGTGACACCAGGGGAAGTGTCTGGCTGATGACTGTATCATTGTGTGTGTCAGGTTTCTATAAGGTGTCAAGATGTCTCTGTCTATTTCTCCATGGAGGAGTGGGAGTACATAGAAGGACACCAGGATATGTACAAGGACGTCATAATGGAGAATCACCAGACTCCACCATCAGTGGGTAAGAGGAGTCTATAATTTTTGTATTGTGCCATACTTAATGGGCCCGATTCAATTTACCGCAAAGTCTGAATGGGTGTAGTTTGCGCTTTTTTCCCTTTTTCGTGGACGTTTGAATCATGCCCTTTGTCTAATGAACTCCAAGTTAACAAATTATTATATATCTTTGTGTTTCCTACAGATGTATTGATAAAGAAAAATACCCCAGAGAGATGTCCCAGTCATTTATGCTTAAATGGATATAAAGACGAAGATGATTATGTATCACAGAAGTATCAGGTCGATAACACTGGATGTCTGAACAAAATGTTGTCTTGGTTCAGTATATAAAACATTATTAAATAAATGTTTTTTATTGCTTGAGGGATATTTAGGGCGAAGATCTGATTGATGTTAAAGTTGAAGATGTAGACATAGAAGAACAAATGTTTGCAAGTGGGGATCAGCAATCTCTGGAGGAGAATATCTTTACACATATCGGCACAGGTGAATGATTAGTCACATAATATATAAAGGAATTACATTCTGCAATTATTCAGACACTAAACCCATCTTACTGAACACAATAGACATTTTAAGCAGTACATATACATTCTCAAATGTTCTATACAATGTGAATAATATATTGATGGGCCTCTCCACTGTATAAGATGATTTTCTTTGTAGGTTATTGTTATTATTATTATTGTTTATTTATAAGGCGCCACAAGGTGTCCGTAGCACCGCACAATGTACAACAAAATACAGTACAGACATACAGGGCAGGGATAGACAGCATAGTACAATATCAACTACAGTATAAAATATAACATAAAAGTAAAGTACAGCAAGCACAGACAGCAAGGTAAAAGATGAGGTAGCAAGCTCGAACAGATCAGGGAAAGAAGTGCATGAGAGGTAGAGAGGGCAGGTAAGAGGGGATGAAGTGTTCTTTGTACTCTGTTTTCCTCTATGTCCTCCCACTAATTATCTTGTGTTGCTTATACATCTAAGTATGACAACTTAGATGATTATATTTTAGAGAGTAACCTTAAGGCAAATAATCTACATCATTCCATTGATCATACCTCTTCTTATAATTGGGAATAAGTGATGTATTTGTAACACATAATTGTTCTCAAGTAGTTGGTTGTTACTGTTTATTGTTAATCGAAAAAAAAGTGTCAGTTTATTTATTTCCTTTTTATATTCGCAGTGGAAAACAGCGGCAGCAATACCTTGGAGGAACGTTTCTTTTCATCTTCATATTGTAAAATAGAAAACAGCAACTTCCAACAACCCACTGCTGTATATGCACCTCTAGTACTACCTGGGGCAGTTATATCACCTGATCTTTTTAATGATGATGATGATGGATGTTTTTCTGACAAAACAGATTTTGTGACACATAGTCGGGATCATAAGGTTGATGATGTATTTTCATGTTCTGCATGTCACAAATGTTTTACTAAAAATACAGACCTTATTAGACATCAGAGAACTCACACTCGTAAGAAGCCATTTCCATGTTCTCAGTGTGGGAAGCGTTTTACAGACAAATCAAATCTTATTAATCATCAGAGAATTCACACAGGTGAGAAACCTTTTCCATGTTCTGAGTGTGGGAAATGTTTTACTCGCAGATCAGTTCTTGTTAAACATCAAAGCTATCACACAAGTGCTAAACCTTTTCCATGTTCTGAGTGTGGGAAATGGTTTACAGAGAAATCAGTTCTTGTCAAGCATCAGAGAATTCACACAGGTGAAAAGCCCTTCAAATGCACAGAATGTACCAAATGTTTTGCTTACAAATCAGACCTTGTTAAGCATAAAAGAGCTCACTCAGGTGAAAAGCCATTTTCATGTACTGAGTGCGGAAAATGTTTCCCACACAAATTCAATCTTTCTAGACACCAAAAAATTCATACTTCAACAACCCTATCAATGAGGTAATAAATGAAAAACATGTTTGTTGCCTCAATGAAATTCTCTTTTTTTTACATCAATCTAGTTTTTATTTAAAGTTTAACTTTGTGGTGACAGAAAAGAAAAAAAGGAGGTGATACACACAATAAATGAGGGGTGAAGAATAAAAATTTAATTAAAAAAAAAACTTTAAATATATTAAAGAAAAAGGTTTATTTACAAAATAAATGCAAGTGCTGTGATAACGTTATCACCAAATTTCATATCTGAAATTTCTGGTTTGAAGTCAGGCCATCAGTGTCTTATACAATTTTACACAGATAGGTGGTGTTATAAATGATAAGTGAAATCCCAATGCCTCGTTTTTTTAAGCGTCTTTTCTGGGCTGGACGTTCTGTAAATCTTTTTGAAGAAACAATTGACCAGACACATTTATTCTTAGAATTAACTCTTCCATTGCTGCTCACACCCTGGGAGTGCCTCTACATTTAGAAGTCTTTGTTTCACAGTCTTAATTGATTTTACTATTCACATGGCATGTCATACACTTACATACTCTCTGGCGCCCCCTTAAGTCCTTTACTAAAATGACACAATAAATTAGTATCTAAATCTAATCAATTGAACAATAATACATAATATTTATATAGCTAATGTTAGTACATTGGCGTCATCCCAAATAACTTTTACAAGCGGTGCAACCATTGGGAACAGTAGGATAGTTTCAACCATTCTATATGCAAAATAATTGACAGTAATATACATTTCTCAGATACATATCAAGCATTGAATTTGAAAGCAAAGGATTGTGGAGTAGGAGAGGTGTTAAGGACTCTAGGTCGCTCCTCATGTGCCGCTAAATAGAACCAAGGCATCCATTGAAAGTGAGGTAAAGAGGCCGAGGCCCCAATGGGTTACTCCCAATGGGCCTGATGATTCAGACTTAAGAAGGACCTTGAAACTGAGAGAGGAAAGTTACTCCTGGGATAAATCATGTTGATTTCAAGGGGAGTAAAATTAATTGTATTCTTTGCATGCAGGGAAATATCTTTAAATTGCTTACTGCACACAGATACTGATCAGCGTTACTATCATACTGTTATTTATCCCCTCTCATCTCTAATACTATTATATTATTATTATATTATTACGCAGATACTTACCAGAAAAGAGTTCTCCCACTGTAATCTCTCCTGAAAATGGTATTGAAATATTTAAAAAGAATTGGCCTGTAAAAAATGTTCAGAAGCCAGACCTGCCGCCGTAAGATTTCTCATTCAGTGGTGGAGGTCTTGCATGCAGGTATGAGTGTGACACCTGTCTATGGTGTCTAAAGGATTTTCTTTTTCTTTTTTAACAATCCAATTTTTGGGGTTTAAAATCCTGGAAGACTGGACCTCACAGATGAAGATCCAGTTGGTAAATATGAAAGTTTAAAAAAAATTAATTATTGTGGGCGTGTCCTGGCTATCGCGGAGAGCAGACTTGTGTTCCCTGGGCTCCGGCAAACCCGCATCTAATTAGCCATTTACCAGCTTCCTTTTTACCACAACTTCTCCTAATTCCACCTCAAGTTTCCCCTCTTACCTCCGGCTACACCCTGTGACCTGTTCCGGACTCTAGAACTGCTTATAAGCGCTCCCTGGAGACCGCATACTGAGACATGCAGGGCCTCGGCCTGTGCTTCCGCTGCCCCTGGCGGCGGCCCGTGGGTACCTCATGGATGGACCTCTTAATCTCTCCTCCCGGAGCCAATGTTACTTACCTGACCTGTGGAGCGATCCTACTAGCCTGCCGCTGGACCCCTGGAGACCCCCGCAGTTCAGATCCAGCCTCCCCAACAGTGACAGAGTACAGGAGCCTGTGGACCTGCTGTTGCTGTTCCAGTGAGTCACCTTCATCCCTCCTCCTGTCTGTGCTGCGAAGTCTCCACTTGCAATTGAGCCTGTGGGTATCTACCTGCGGCTGGATTAGCGGACCCTCCATCTGCTGTACTGGCGGATCAGTTGCTGAGGAACTTGGGGTCTGCTGTGCTGTACTGGTTGATCTCATTACCACTCCTGCACTCCATATTTTGCTCTATATATCCTTGACTCTTGTCAACTACAACATCCATCCACAAGAGGGTGCCATTGCACATCCAATTCCCTGATGTAAAGCTAAGTTCTTCTACTGCACTTCTACTTTTACCAAATCTTGGGCCTTGTGAAAAATCTAATTGACTTATGTAGTCTGCCTATCCTTCCCATGTCCATGTGGTGATGACGCTTGCCGCCTCTATTATCAAAGCATCAAACCTATGTCATCATAAGATCTGGAGACAGAAAGAGAGGGTTAACCCAAACAATTTCCTACTTCATAACATAAGGGGGGGGGGGGAAATCACATTCCACCTCTATCTTGGTAGCTCGGCTTTATTCGCATTACCATGCCTCCAAAAAGACTCAAGCCAGCAGCCTTGCCCCCTCCAGTGCGCTTTCTAGTTGTCCAGCCATCTAAATCCAATGCTAAATCTGTGCCAAAAGGGGGAGACACGCCTTCTTCAGCTTCATCCTCTCCTGCACGACAGCTGACGTCTCCGTCACCTTCCAAAGATCTGGGCCCGGAGGTTGATCTTGAGGCTCCTCTCACAGGAAAAATGCTGTACCACCTTCTAAATGCGTTTAAGTCAGATCTGACCTCTGAGATGAAAGCTGCAGTCAGAGAAATTAAATTGGAGGTCACTGAAACTGGAGAACGTACAGACCATCTAGAATCCAAAATGGATGAGCTGGTCTCCTCTCACAACGCTCTCATAACGCTCACGAATCACTCCAATCCGAAGTGACTCAACTCAGAGATAAAGCTGCAGACCTTGAGGATCGCTCCAGGCGGAACAACATCAAAATAAGAGGCATCCCTGAAACAATCGTAAATAAGGATCTTCTCCAGTTTGCAACAGATATTTTCCACAAGATTATCCCAGATGCTAAAGACTCTGATTTGCTTATAGATAGAATTCATTGTTTACCAAAACCTCGCATTACCACAGGGAACTACCCTAGAGATACCCTCCTTTGTAGAGATACTCTCCACTTTTTCCATATTAAAGAACAAGTCTTACAAGGGGCTAGACGTATCAATCTCACGAGCATCCAGGATGGCCTTCAACTGTTTCCAGACCTATCAGCTGCTACCCTTAAAAAACAGAGGTCCTTTACATCGGTTCATCGAGACAACGAAATCCCGTACCGCTGGGGTTTTCCAGTCAAACTCCTGATTCAACGTGACAGTTCCACATTTGTTATCTCATCAGTGGAGGCGGGCACTAAGCTCCTGTCTGAGTGGGACCTTCTGGTATCGACTCCAGCGATTGCTTCCACCTCCAATCAACCTGTGACTCCCTTCCAGAAGGAATGGACTCATGTTGGCTGACGTAGATATTGGACTCGCGGTGACCATCCATTCTTCATTCAGGCCTGATTCTTATCCTTTATTTTGCATGACTTGTCTTATAGTCCATATATCTATACCTGTTTTATTGTTCTGCATATTATCAAAAACGTTGTGGTTTGATTACGTTTCTCCTTAGTGTTCTACCATATAGAGGCGTTTAGGTTTAAAATGTTTCTTCTTATTTGTCTGGGGATGTTTAGCGATATTTCTTGTTTCTTACCATTCCTTATTTTACTACGTACACCCCATACACTGTTCAGAATTGTTGCTACATGGACGTGAGCTGGCCTTGCCAACCCCCCAATATGTTATTTACCGCGTTTCCCTTTTCCTATCCTAGTGGTAACCACGCTGGCCCTATGTTTTGGGTCCTTTTGGGGTTTTTTTCCCCTGAATCCCCCCCTCCTTTCTCCCCTTATTGGTACTTCTCTTACACGGGACATGTTCACTATATACTGTATATTTATTGAACGCTCTGGGAACCTTTTTTTTGGTATACTCGTAGCTCTCTTCACCCAGTGACCGATGGTTAAATTTCTTCCTCAAATGTTAAAGGGCTAAATTCTCCACAGAAGCGGAGGATGGCCCTCCATACATTCTATAAGTATAAGGCAGACGTCATCGCTCTACAGGAAACTCACCTTTCGTCTAATAACCCCCCCACATTTAGGGACTCACGCTACCCTCAGTGTTTTTATGCCAACAGCCCCTTTAAGCGTCATGGGGTAGCTATTTTATTCAAAGCTGGTCTCCAATTTACCCTTGACATTAAAAATTGAAGAAAGGACGGTCGATACTTGATACTGACCGGCCTTCTTGAAGACCGGCTTATAACAATAGTTTCCCTTTATTCCCCCAACACTAGGCAAGTCCCTTTTTTGCGTCACTTGTGTGAGATTATACAGAAACACAGAAAAGGGGGTCTGATTGTTCTGGGTGATTTTAACCTAGTTTTGGACCCAAAATTCGATAGGTCCCACTCGCCCTCTTCCCCAATCCCACAAGCTATATTGATCCCTTCTTTAGCTTTTAGGAAAATCCTTCCTGAGTTTGACCTGTATGACACTTGGCGAGTTCACTATCATAGAACGAAAGATTACACCTTTTATTCCAGCCCACATAATTCATACTCTCGCATAGACTTAATTCACACAGATAAATGGTCCCTGCAACAGTCCCAATCCATTCAAATTCTTCCTATAACATGATCTGACCATGCCCCAATCTTATGGACCTGAGAGTTTTACCCCTCTAAATTGGCCTCTAGACGTTGGAGACTCCCTGAGTATTTACTCAACGTTGATGAATCCATGGGGGTTTTGTCCGATGCCCTGAAGCTTTACCTCCGCACTAATACACCTGGGGATACATCTCTTGCTACATACTGGTGTGCATTAAAGGTGTGCATTAAAGTCCAGGCCGAAACATACAGTGCCTTCTTCCAAAAAATCATGAAAACCTCCACGTGCCCCCCACAAATCAAAAGAAATAAAATAAATCATTCCACATGTGCCCCTCTATAAATAGACAAATATGCCACAAGTGCCCCTTTAAAAATAAAATAAATATGCCACAAGTGCCCCTTTATAGCTAACTAAATTACGGCACAAGAGTCCCTTTAAAAATGAAATAATAAAAAAAAACGCCCATAAAAATATACTTACCTGGTCTGATGGGGGTCCAGTCTTGTAAGCTTTTATTCCGTGGGGGGTGTCTTGGCAAAAAAACAAACCCTATACAGACGACGCAAACGTTGGGGGGCACGTGTACATTAAAAAAAACCCTACACAGACGACGCAAACTATGTCCTGCAAGCAGGACATGCCTGCGCTACTGTCATTGGGGTGTACTTATACCCTCTACCAGCATGGGATTTTTTAAAAGTATCACAATGAAAATTGGTATTTCCCACGCTGGAGATCTGGAGTCGTGAACACTTTTCAGCCGACTCCTGACACAATAAGTCAATTCCTGGAATCCACTGCTCTTCCGCAATAAAAAAAACAGTGATATTGAAGCTCTATGTGCTCCTTGGTCAGCTAGAGAATTGGATTGGGTCATTAAAAATCTTCCTAAATCCAAAGCCCCAGGCCCAGATGGGTTTATTAATGAGTTTTATAAAACATTTCAGGAAGATCCTACCCCCTCCTTCTTAATTTGTTTAATTCTGTATCGGACGGAGGCTCCTTTGCGGGGGAGATGTTGGAAGCCAGAATTATAACAATACCAAAACCTGGGAAGGACCCTTCCTCCTGCAAAAATTATAGACCCATTGCCCTCTTGAATTGAGACCTGATAATTTATGCTAAACTCCTCATGAATCGTATAAACTCCTTTCTCCCACAACTGATATAACCCGATCAGGTTGGCTTTGCACAGCGACAGGCATTGGACAATACCCGCAGGGTCCTAAATCTAATTGAAATACTCTCACGTACTGAGGAACCATGTGTTCTGCTTTCCCTAGACGCAGAGAAAGCCTTTGATAGGCTGCATTGGCTTTTTATGAGGGAATCTTTGATCAAATATGGTTTTAGGGATCAAATTCTTCACTCTGTAATGTCTCTCTATAACAGCCCTTCAGCCAGAGTCCTCAGCAATGGTTTCCTTTCTATCCACTTCCCCATCTCTAATGGTACCCGCCAAGGATGTCCTCTGTCACCCCTTATCTTTGTTTTGGCTATTGAGCCACTTGCGAACCTGATCCGGTCATCTCATACATTCCCTGGAATTCTAAGTGGTACTATCCCGCATAAACTGTGTTTATTTGCAGATGACATCTTGCTGTTTGCAACAAACCCGGACACTTCTCTGGTGGAGCTTAAGTCACTCCTCGATAATTACTCTAGAGCATCCTATTATAAATTAAATGCCACTAAATCAGACACCTTCCCATTCAATATCCCCCCCCCTTATTGACTAAATTACAGCAAAACTTTCATTATAATTGGCAGTCACAGTCGCAGTATCTGGGCATACAAATTCCTAATCACATCTCAGATATATTTGACTGTAATGTCCCCCCTCTATTTCTCCAATTATCCATGTTGGCGAAATTGTGGGTCAGTTATGAAATCTCTTGGCTAGGACGAATAGCAGCATATAAAATGATGCTTCTCCCAAAGTTGATGTATTTGTTCCGGACTATCCCGAATCAATGGCCCCAGTCTTTTTTTTTTTTATATATATTTTATTTATTGAAATCACACATTGTACAAGACCATACAATTCCAAGTACATTTAAGTCCATATACATATATAGATCCAAGAATAACATAACGTCATAGAATTTTTTCGGGAAAACATCTTTTCAAAACGCCTATATACATATATTCTATTGTTTCTATTAAGCAATATAACATTTAGATATTAACTTAATTTTCCCCTGCTTCAATTGTAGCAGTTGCAAACAAGGAATGGAACATATTAGATAATTACCTAAGCTTATATAATCAACAGAACCTGAATCTTACATTAATAGCTCCCAAGTATATGTAAGCCAACAATCCCTTAAGAAGGCAACGTTGTCTCTTTGTAGTATTAAATCTGATCCAGCCAATCTTAGGCAAGAGAATACCTAGATATTTAAAGTGATCAGCAACCCATTCTATTGGAATATGACTCCCCCAGCGTGGAGTTGTGACTCCAGGCCTAAGGCAAAGGGCCTTTGATTTTTGGGTATTAACTGTGAATCCCGACACCGAGCCAAAAAGCTGTATTTTACGAAGTAATGGGGCTAAAATGTCTTTTGGATTTGATATGTAAATTAAAATGTCATCCGCAAATGCATATAATTTAATTTCCTTCTTTCCCACCTTAATACCATTAAAGGGACTCCAAGCTTGTAATATTCTAATTAAAGGGTCTATAGCCAGGTCAAATAATAATGGCGACAGGGGCAACCCTGTCTAGTGCCCCTCTTCATATAAATCTTTTCTCTTCTCAAACCATTGACTAGCAAATGAGTATAAGCGGATTTATAGAATTTGCTAAGCAAGTTTAGGAAATCTCCTCCAATACCTCTAGCCAGAAGGGTACGAAATAAATGTGGCCAAAGGACAGTATCGAATGCTTTGTTCGTATCCAAACTCAGTAGCATATTATCTGAAGGGTTTCCTACATTGGAGGCTATGATTACAGCTATAGCTGACCTAATACCGAGTGCCGACCACGGACAAAGCCTAGTTGGTGATGTGTGACCAGAGAGGGCATAAGTGATTGTAGTCTTTCTGCCATAATCGAAGCTAATAACTTAAAGTCCGTGTTCAACAATGTAATAGGTCTGTATGACGAGACCATTTGGGGGTCTCTATCTGGTTTAGCAATCAAAATGGTGTTGGTCTCATTAAAACCTAAAGAAAATGGACAGCCTCTATGTATAGATCTGTATAGATTTAGTAAGGTTGGAGTTTTGTGGGGCTGAGGGATTTTATAATAATCAGGGGGAAGGCCATCAGGGCCTGGGGCTTTTCCCAATTTCAGTTTTTTAATTGCACCATTAATCTCCTCCTCCGTAATGTCACCTTCTAAATATTCTATTTGTTCAGTATTCAGCTTTAGGAGTTGGGTTCTGCCTAGTAAATAAGCATGTATTGCCGAGTCATACAAAGAACTATAGTAGTTAGTAAAGGAATCCAGAATTAATTTAGAGTCAGATATGATGGGCGCATTTGGGGATTGTTTAAGAGATGTGATTATATTTCTAGGTTTTGTGGACCGTATTAAAGAAGCCATAAGTTTCCCTGTTTTGTTGCTTCCTCCCTACGTTTTTTACTGATGTAGCTAATTATTTGTCCCCTGAGCACCGCCTTTGAGGCATTCCAAAACAGCACAGGGTCATCAATATGTTCAATATTATTGTCTTCGTACTCATGTCACTTCCCAATTAAGAGACTCCTAAATTCCTCCGAGCCCATGAGATGGCATGGAAAGCGCCAATTGTAACCCACTGTAACCGGTTTGGCAAAGTATATAAATAGCGAGATGGGGGCGTGATCAGATATCACAATATTGTGGATGTCTGAACCACCTAGTTGTGACATTAGCCTTTGCAAAATCCAAAAATAGTCAATACAAGACACTGAACGATGCACTGCAGGCTGATAGGTAAAAGATCTATCCGAAGGATTCATAAGTCTCCACGGATCCACCACTTTCAGGGTATTTTTTAAAGTTTGTAATGACCTCCAGCTACTACCTTCTTTAGCCACAGAGGGGGGTTTCTATCCAAACTAAAGTTGTCTACCAAATTATAATCTCCACCCATTAAAATATGACCATTGGAACGGTTAGTCATGACTCTCACCAAAGACCCAAAAAAAGCATAGGAGGAAGAGTTGGGGGCATAAATGTTCAAAAGGGTATATTTTACGCCTTGAATGGTAATATCCACAATGACAACGACGTTCAGGGTCCACCACTACCGCCCCTTGCGTATAATTTAGAGATTTATTAAATATAATCGCCACTCCTCTAGTCTTGTTGCGGAACGAGGCCGAGAGACAATCCCCAATCCACCTATCTTGTATTGTTGACCCCTCTCCCCTTTTCCAATGCGTCATGCAATATCAGGGCATAGAGACTTAAGATGCGTGGACACCCTTCTGCATTTACTTGCCGAATTTAAGCCCCCACATGCCACGATATTAACCTAAAGCCCCTGACACTGCGTTGCCCATGGGGGTCTGTACTCTACTACACTGAAAGAACAGTATCATATTGAAATGATTCAAAATGTAACTAACTGTCAACGCCCCCTGAGAGATGGAGCGACTCAAAATCAGGGGATTGCACAATTCAATGATCTGCATCGTTAGCAATCTGATGTGCGGGTGACCGTGGGGGTCTAAGATTCTGAATGTGGCATTGGGCTTCTAAAGGGTCTGTGAAATATATATTCTGCCTGTTTTCTGATATTCTCAACTTAGCCGGGTACAACACTGAATTTTTTTTCAAATAATGATTTACATACATTAGAAAAAGCTTTATGTTTTTGAGCGATCAGTTGAGAAAAATCTTGAAACACGAGAATACGAGAATTCTTCACCACCAGATTTTGGGCTCTGCGGTAAGCAGTAAGAATAGCCTCCTTGGCTCGGTAATCCATAAATTTGGCAATCACCGGTCTGTTAGTATTGACCCCTCTTGGTCTCTCAGGGCCCAACCTATGAGCTCTTTCTATCTGTATAGGGACAGTGCCTCTCCCCAAACCTAGTGCCACAGAGAGAAGTGTAGACAAAAAATGCATCAGTTGTGGACCTTGAACATTTTCAGAGACACCAATAAATCTTAAATTATTTCTTCTATGGCGGTTTTCGAGTTCATCTACTTTTTCTGAAAGGGATTTTATGGAAGAGAGTTACAATGCGATCTTCAGAGTCACCCGCCCCTTCCTCTAATGCAGTTATTCTAGATGTGTTAGCATCAATTTTCATAAGAGCAACATCAAAGGTAGATTGCATTCGTTCAAATTTAATATCAATTTGGGGTAGAATGAGCTTAGAGATCTCATTGGCCATACCATTAGAGCTTCCTGTGTAAGAGGAGTGCTAATATTAGTGCTTTGATCTTGATGGGGTTCTCCATCAGAAGAGGGAGAAGGCGGTGAGGATGATGCAGCCCTATTACCTGCTGTCCTACTTTTGCCCATTTTAGCTGGGGTTTGATGTTACCTGCTCTAGTTTTTTCTAGAAATGTTTCCATTCCCCACTAGCCACCAACAAATACACAGACGTTTTTGAGTTGCTATTAAATTATGGTGTATACAAAGTATAAATATAATCTCAGGGCGCTTGACAAACGTGGAACATTACATTGTTAAGTATTTGTGACACAAGAAAAACCAAGTATTAAACAAAAATATCTGAGAAACACAGCTTATCACTACTTCAATGAAGTATCAGAATTTCTATCTCACTGCAATTATGTTGTATCCAGATATATCAGTCCAATTGTAGCTTGCAAAAGTATTAGAGTCTGTGTGCAGGTTCCTTGTTGAATTTCTTCAGCTCAGCAACGGGGTCCACAGCTCCAGCCCTGCAGCAGAGAGAAAAAAAAAGGGGGTGGGGGAGGAAAAATGGAAGGGATTTTTATTGGGGTGCGCTGTGACAGGAGGAAGTAATGGAGAGCCAAAGAGTTGAAACTGTTAGGCAGATCTTCAGGATAAAGCCTGTACCAGCTGACGTCTGAATGTCCTTTATTTTGCTCCAAAGTCCACTTTCCCCTCAAGCAGAATTCCAGAATATATGATCAAGAGGTAAGTAGGGCGAGTTTTAGCCGCTTCCCAAGGATATGGCTAGATGGTATGTAGCAATGCAGTCCCCTAATTCTCCCACATGCAGACCTGGACAGCAGCTCTTTAAAAGTGGATACGATGATACAGAAGCTGGATTGTTAATTAAGTGTTGTGAGAACAGGACTAGGACAAGTGCTCAATTATCCAATCTTGCAGTAAAAAGAATGCAGGAGATTAATCCACATGCACCAAATAACCAGCTCCCAGAGCAGCCTATATTAGGAAGGCATATTAGGGTGTTTGAGATTTAACCAGTTGACTAAATATTATTCATTAGTAAGTAGCAGCTTAATAGAGAAAAGAATATTAAAATGGCGTCTTGGTTAGCATTAGAGAAGATGCCAAGATGGCGCCATCCGGCAGGAAGAATTTCGTGCCACTTGTGTACAGTTTGTTTATAATCCACAGGTTACAGGTAAAATAAAATGTCTACTGACCATTATAACACTCTGTCCAAACGCCACCACAAAGATTACTCTCAATAGTTTAGGGCAGTAAATCTAAATGCCCAAACACCAACTCAGCGTCACAATGCGCCCCTATCCACTCATCGGGCAGTTTCAGATCAGTCAGGGCAGGGGATGGCACTCACTAATATCGGATATCTCTGCCTGCTCCTTCAGGGACCACTATGCCAATCCACTGTGCCTTGGCACTCACAGAGGACCTGCGAGGGCCAGCGCGCCGTCCTGCCACGTGCACAGCGCTGGTGGCTCAGCCTCTGAGCCGGACACCGGGGAAATACCGCTCAGCCGCAGAAGTCACCCACCGGCAGCCCACGTATCAGTCGTCCGTCAGGGCAGGATTGGGCTTAGTTTTGCAGGAAATTTTCTGCTCCAATACACTGGTGAGCAAGCTGGCTGAACGGAGCTCTGCTAAAATGCGGCCATACCAGATGCGCCGCCCACCGGAAGTCCCAATGGCTCCAATCTTATCTATCGAAGGGTCAATCTCTTATGTCTTCCTTTGTGTGGAAACATAAATCCCCTAAAATGGCTCATTCCAAGATGATATTGCCTAAACAGTTTGGGGGGATAGCGTTACCTCATCTCATTAAATATCAAGAAGCATGCATGCTGGATCTCACCCTAAACCCTGGGTCCACATGGAGAGAGCACTGTACGGTGAATTCCCCCTTGCAGATGCTGTTTGGACTCCTAAAGCTCTCCACCCTCCAGGCCTCCTAATGCTATCCTCGATGCGTGATTCATTAATCCTCTGGGACCGTACCCTTTCCCTGGCCTTAAGGGAAGTCTTGATCCTCCCCACTAATAATATCTCCATCACTGCTATTTCCAAACTCATTCCAGGCTGGTCGGCGAAAACTTGGAGGGAAAAAGGTATTATCGCTCTATCAGACATTATGGTGGGGAATACGCTGTTAACATTTTCTAGCATCCAGGGAAAATATGGTATCCCCTCATCAGACCTTTACAAATATTTGCAATTGTGTCTTTGGGTCAAATCTTGCTCTAAACAGTTGGGAACACTTCAACCGCCACCAGAGCCATTTTCTAATAGACTTGGGGGAGGTAAAAGAGCAGTTTCCTTTTGGTATCAACAACTGATTCAACCACAAGAGCTTGTTAAGACCAAATCTCTGCTAGCTTGGGAATCTGATCTTGGCGTTACTCTTACAGTAGATAATTGGACCAAAATATTTACCACTACTTTCAAAATGTCAAGATGCGTTAATCATACTAAAATGCATATAAAATTATTAAACAGAATGTACCTTACCCCAGATAAACTGCATCGGATTTGGATTTCTCAGTCTAAATTTTGTTGGACAGGATGGAATTGTTCAGGGGATATCTTACATATCTTCTGGAGCTGCCCCAATATTCGACCACTCTGGAAGGCTATATTCGAACTAGCTAATAAAGTTTTACATCTTGAATTGCATTCCTCTCCGGAGATGGCCCTCCTACACTTTTACCTGCCGACGGCCCCTCTTCATAGTCAGTATATTTTGGGGCATATTTTCATAGCCATCAGGGCGGCCATTGCCCAAAACTGGAAATCTCTTAACCCTCCTCCTTTAGCTAAAGTTATTGCTAAACTCCATTATAGCTTTTTGATGGAGACAGAAGGCATCCAATACTCCACATCTACTACTTCCACAACCATGAAGTGGTTTGAATGGTGTGAATATGAAGCATCGGCGGAGGGAACCCCACTGATTCCTCTCCAACCTAACGCAGATGCCATGTTCTAAATAAACTTTGTGACATTGTTTAAAAGAATGATGATGAGGGACAGCGCTGGTGTAGAAATGTATCAATATTAAAACCAAATAGACAATGGCGGGTATCTGGAACATAGATATTAAAGTGCAAATATAAATAAAACCACTATTATTCAAGCAGTGGCACACAGGAGAAAAAATCAAGTCCCATATTGTCCTGCATAAAACAATAAATACTCCGTGTGAAATCAAAGGCACTCCAAGATCGGCTAAATGCAAGGGAAAAAGGGAAAATAAAAACAACTGTTAAGGTAAGCAACTTGAAATACCATACATTTATAGCAACTGTTTCAATATTCCGTGAAAGTAAGGAACCCGCTAGTGTGCGGCTTAAATACAAGGCACACTTGTTAAATGAAAGATACCGGAGGTCTGATTAGAGATCCCCCAATGATAATCAAGAACCCAAACTAAGACTATACATGGTTTAAAAACATATAAACTTTACTGGGTATGATTAAAAACAAACAAATGCTTAAAAATTTACATAGGACAAATAAAAAAGCCTAGGGCTGACGGAAGAAACTTTCCATACCCTAGATATGCAGAGGCACCAGTTACAGTCAGTCTTTGTCGCCCGTAGAGACGTCTCCACTATGAGCAGCGAGGGCAGACTGGGTAATAACAATCGTCCGATGCGCTTGAGATGGAAACTCTGTTTCACTACGCGTGGCGAGACGTAAAATAGCCTTTTAGTAAGTACTGCGCATGCACACCATAGAAGATACGCACCGTAATGTAGCGTAAATGTGAACGCATGGGCCATTCACGTATGTGTCACGTAAATCTTTACGTGTGGGTGTGCCAATTTTACGGGAGTCAAAAATAGGTCTGAAATACGTTATGTTAGCGGGGCTTTGTATTTAAAGTGTACAGTATGGGCATGCTTAGCTGCATAAATACGTGTTGCCCATACGTACGTGTGCGGATCACATCGGTTACGTTGGCAAAAGTTAAGGTAGGGTTTGGAAAGCGAATCTTGGACAAAATACGTACATTCAAGGGGAGTGACAAGGGGAGTGTATAGAAGGTACACACACGAAAATACGCTACACGAGTAAACATATTGCAAACGTAGTTATGGATCTACCCCATTGTTGTTATTATGTATGTACCCTTCCCCCCCTCTTTTTGATTTCTGTACCCTTTTCCCCTCCCGGCTACTGTTAAAACTTCAATAAAAATTATTGATGGAAAAAAAAATGTATTTATTTATGTATCTATTGTATCGGTTTGGCTGGTATATTTTGTGGGGGAACTACAGGCTGCAGCAGGACTTGGGTGTCACGGCATGCTGGTGCTTGTGATTCTCCATGTACCAGCATGCCCTGGCTTGCTGGTGCTTGTAGTACAGTACTATAAGCACCAGCATGCCCAAGCATTTAATGGCATCCTGGGTTTGCTGCGGCCTGTACTGCACAGAAGAGTGAATTTAGAGTTTTAAATTTAGATAAAAAGGTCATCTTGGGCTCAACATCTCTGTTATATAAAAATAACCCACCCTAACATTGTGTGCTTGGAGGTGACTTATTCTTCCTTATATATCACTACAGACCCCTCTATATAATAATAATAATCCTCATATATC
>WWET01006641.1:0-25431 GCA_011038615.1 Limnodynastes dumerilii
CCGCTGCGACCCCTGTAGCTACGCCACTGATTAAGGATGATTACCTTTAAGACAATTTAGGCAAGGAGCTAAGACTAGGTACAGGTACAGGGATGGTAATTATCTCTTTTCCCCAAAAGGGAAACATGTGCAACTCCATAACTCAGATGGGCAGCCATTAATGCTTGGTGCGCTGGTAGGGAGGGCATGACCTAAATCACTGGAACAGACCATAAGGCAGTAGATCATAGAAGACCAAGTTCATCCATAGTTGATGATACACATGTATCCGCACCTACTTTTCCAGTCCCCTCCCCTGCCCCCGTTTTTAGGTGCCTAGGGGCACTTATGACTGCCATAGGGCTACCTTATCTAACCATGCGTTATTTTCCCTTTTTAGGAGGGAAAATACGCACAGAGAAACCTTAGCCCTCCCAGCCTAATTTACATCCCTCCCCCGACACACTTTACCTAATTATCCCTGGAGGCTACCGTGGCACGCCTCCTCTTACCTAAAAAAACACGTGCGGTCTTTAGAGACTACATGTAGTTCATCTATGTGATTAAGGGCTACGTAGTCACGATGGCTATGCATGCGCAGTGCGCAACAACTTAGAAATACGCACCTCAGAAGCCTCTGCTTATTAGGTATGAATCAGAGCCTTACATACCCTCCAACATTTTTTTTTTATAGAAAATAGGTACACCTGGGGGGCGTGTGTCTTTAAAGGGGGCGTGACTTGTGAAGGGGCATGGTTTTAATCTGCTTCCATTTGCATGTATGATAAGGTGTAAAATCTCATTTTATACCTTATCATGTAAGCTAAGAACTCACAGGAGAGGGTCCTGTCACTATAGTATCACAGGAGAGGGTCCTGTCACTATAGCATCACAGGAGAGGATCCTGTTACTATGCTGGTCAGAATCTGGTACAGGAGCAGTTTTAGCCGGTACAGACCATGAAAAAACGGTACTGTACCTGCTAAGTAGGTATAGTTGGAGGGTATGGCCGCAGTGTCTTAGTTACCTATCGTGTTCCAACACTATTCCAACACTGGGAAAATGCTCTGCATCAAGTTGTTCTCCTTCTCCCCCATATGGAGTTCTGTGGGTGCTTTTAGCTTAATATTGTGCCCAGGGTTGACTTGACCTCTATATAAAGCCCTGACAGCAGTTGCAGCCTGCACTTCTTTTGCAGTAACATCCTTTACAAGATGGAGGAGTGTGTGGCTGAGTATCTGCTGGCACTCTTTTTTCATCCTGAAAGGCTCTTGTTGTGATCCTGTTTGGACCTGGCCCCGATGCACTTTACACCTAGCTTGTGAATGGAGAGAAAGATAATGGTTACAGAGAGCAGGGAACAATATGGCTCGACGCAGACAGCATGATGCAAGAACATTCTGATACGAAAAGAGGAATATGGGAAAACTGAACAATCAGACAGCGTCGGGAGTGATCTGTTATGTCTGATTGGTGCACAACAGCGGGGAGATGTCCCTGATTATCGTGTGTGTAATATGTGACCATGGGAGCATTATGTCAGCTGCAAAATGTGGATGTGGTGTTTAAGTGTGATGTAAGTTAACCTGCTAGCACTAAAGTTATGACAGGGTTAACTGACTGGCACCCATCCAGCATGGGAACAGAGGAGGGAGCAGAGGAGAGAGCTCGGACAGAGCAGAGGAGAAAGCGTGGGACAGAGTGGAGGAGAGAGCTTGGACAGAGCAAAGGAGAGAGCGGAGGAGAGAGCATGGACAGAGCAGAGGAGAGAGCTCAGACAAAGCAGAGGAAAGAGCGGAGGAGAGAGCTCGGATAGAGTAGAGGAGAGAGCAGGGGACAGAGTGGAACAGAGAGCTCGGATAGAGCGGAGGAGAGAGTGTGGGACAGAGCGGAGGAGAGAGCTCAGACAGAGCAAAGGAGAGAGCGGAGGAGAGAGCTCGGACAGAGCAGAAGAGATAGCAAAGAAGACAGCAGAGGAGAGAGAGAGGAGGAGAGAGTGCGGGGACAGAGCAGAGCAGAGGAGAGTGCAGGGACAGAGCAGAGCAGAGGAGAGTGCGGGGACAGAGCAGAGCAGAGGAGAGTGTGGGGACAGAGCAGAGGAGAGTTCGGGGACAGAGCAGAGGAGAGAGCAAAGGAGAGAACAGGGACAGAGCAGATTAGAGAATGAAGAGAGAGTGGGGAGAAAGCCGGGGACAGAGCAGATTAGAGAATGAAGAGAGAGTGGGGAGAGAGCGGGGACAGAGCGAAGGAGAAAGTGGGTGGGAGCAGGAGTAGGAACAAAATAAGAATATATATTTATATATAATTGTACTTAGGTCAGGTAATGACATAGAATACATTGTGGTGCTGTCTGTATCACTGCTGAGTTAGTTATTGTCACTGTGGTGACCAGAACGGCATAACGTGTACCTGGAAACTTTCACTGATCCTTAAATACTTGGGATTGTTTAATCAGGATTAGCATAGAAACAGCCTCTTACTCTGTGTCATTCCCTCAGAGAGCTCCGGTAGTTAATTACCTTCTCTTCATTCCACCACATTCCAGGGGTTGGGTGTTGACTTGAGTGTTATTTTTCTATAAGGATTTATTACCTTTTAGTTTAACATTTACCCCTATGAGGAAGAAAACATCCGACAAGTACTTTCTACAGTGTATTCCCATTCATTAAGCAGTATAGACCATACCATGCAATTGGATTGGTAGAAACCAGGTTTAGCAATTTGAGCATGCTCCTACGGTCATGTGATCCGATCCTGACTTTTGACAGTAAGCGAATGGGAGTCGGACTGTGCACTAAAGTGAGAGCTATGTAGCAAGGTGTCATGGTGCCCTACCAAGGATATGTTGTGTAACTCCCCTCGGGTGACTCTTCCACCCGCCTTACAGTTTGTCCTGATAAGTGAACTAGACTGGAGCTGAGATTTGTTTTGCTTGTTTTTTTCAATTACTATTTTAATTTTGTCCTTGTGATTGTGCCAAAAAAAAAGCAGAGTTTGGGGTTTGGGTGGGAAGTTTGGTGGTTTGGGCAGGTCTGGGGACAGAGGTTGGGTGGGTTAGGTCAGGCATATTTGTCCCATTTTCAGCCTTTACATGTATAGATCAGCCTTTCTCAACTTATTTTTGGCATAGGGGAACCCTTAAAAAAATAAAAAAAAAGTACATTTTGGGGAAACCCTGTATAAAAATGATCATTAAAGATATTCAAATATAATTAGGAGAGGTATGCCATAAAGTCTAAATATTGCAATAATAGGACACAATTTCAAAATTCTGGAAATCAAGGAGATTGCCAATAGGTCAGGGAGATCACCCACTTTTCAGGGAATCAGGGAGATCACCCGCTCTTCAGGGAATCCGGGAAATCACCCTGTCTTCAGGGAGTCAGGGAGATCAACTGCTCTTCAGGGAGTCAAGGAGATCACCCTCTCTTCAGGGAGTCAGAGAGATCACCAGCTCCTTAGGTATTCTCCATGATATTCAGGGAGCGTTGGCCACTATTATATGAAAACATCTAAACAGTGAAAGATGAGCACAAGTTTTATTTGGGTCTTATAATCATTCATTAACTTTTATCAGGAAGTAAATAATAGGTTCTGCAAACTCCAGGATTATTATTGCTTGTTTTATGACTCATTAGTGTTTTGTGTTTTACGATCAATATGGTGTTTTATTGGCTAAGCAAACTTTTATCTGCGACATCAGGTGTAGCCTGGAGACTGTTTGTAGTTAAGCTAGGTTGAAAACAGTTTCTGCAGCTCAGTTTCAGGAAGATGGGATCACAAAATAACTTCCAGAGACCAAGCGTGTTTTTTTAAGACATTTGTTAGGTAGGTTGCACAATTTCACACTTTAATTATCCCCCAACTTTAACGCTGTTCCAGCTCCTTTGGACATTATTTTGACAACAGATAGTTTGGAGATGTTGCAGTGACTTCCTCTCATATATGGACCAGATGAGAATCTCATTTGGACCTGTCAGAATGTCATTATGCCGTTCAGGCCGACATCAGATTCTTTTGAGGTTGATCCACTGTTAAAAGTAACTGCATAAATAGTTCTAAGAATCTTGTAACAGCTTTTATTAGGTTATGCTTACGTAACTGCAATGGTTGCACACAAAGGGCCAGATGTACTAAGCTGCGAGAAAGGAAAAGTGGAGATGTTGCCCATAGCAACCAATCAGATTCTAGCTTTCTCTTCTATTACATACTATAAAAATGTCAGCTAGAATCTGATTGGTTGCTATGGGCAACATCTCGACTTTTCCTTTCCCGCAGTTTAGTAAATCTGGCCCTTAGAGTTGAGTGATTGCACATTTTTAGGCTTATCCAGAAGGGAGGGGACATCAGCTGATGCGTTTCACATACACAGCTCCGAAGACTCGTTGCTAAAAGTCAAGTTAATAGGAACATTTATGGTTCTAGGTCTGTTAATTCATACTATTTATTAAATGTGCAAAGGACATGCATAGTGAGCGGCCAATCAGAATTAAGGTCACTAAATACGTGGCTTCATTTATGAACCTCTCTACTTCATTTTGTACTGTCACATTACCTTCTTATGTCTTTTTATTAGGCTCTATATCATAATCTTGCTTAGCTTTAAATACTTTGCATTCTCCTGTGTCACAATTATACTCCGAGCTGCTTAATCTCCCTCCTAGCTGCATAGTGACTCACTAAATCAACATGAAGTTATAACTATTGAAATAAAACAATTGGTGTTTGTTAATGCTATTTCAAGCAAATACATACTAATAAGAGTATGTTTCAATTACAAACACAGTAGATGACAGTGAGGCAGGTATGTCATTGTTGTAGAGCACTTTGTAGTTGCCAGCTCTGCTTGAATAACAGGGGAGCTTCCTGAAGAGTAGGGTTGCCAGGAGAGCAGGCAAATCTCCCATAATGGGCTTAAAGTCATGATTTAATGCAAATCACAGTCTTAAGTCCCGCCCCTCTGCCTGTCATTACTGTAAATTCTAAGACTGGGTGGGACTTGATTAAATAATTTGCATAAATTAGGTCATCAAGACCCGTCCTTACCCCCTATACCGGCATCTCTTTCTTTCCTCCAAGATCTCCCAGAGAGAAGAAATAGAAAGTCGGCAACCCTACCTAAGAGTGGGTGATCTCCCTGACTCCCTGAAGTATTAGCAATCTCCCTGATGCTGATTCAGTTCCTGAAGTCATTGCGGTATGATGATAGAATATAGAAATTGTGTCCTATTTCCATTCATTGAGGCCTATGGAGGTGGCCAATTTCATGGAGGCCAAGATGTAATCAAAGACTGGCGGTTATCTAAGACAACATGGCTTTAATAATCGAGATAGAAATTAAAAATACGCTTTGGTCTCTTGTTAATCAGCTGCAGTGTCCCCTACTTTTATCTTTTCTATAAAGATGAAGAAGTCAGCGAAACCTATTCACAGTCTCCACAATAACACTGAAAGGATTCATTCAATATAACAATCAATAAATACTGATGCTGCCATTATTATTGACAAATAGTTTTCCTGGCAGCGCTAGACACACCCATGGGTGGAGCTATTCGCATGACACACCCCTTTGGCTTTACAGGACACACCCCTTTGTTGCAGCACCTTGAGGGCTATCACAATTTCCTTGATATTGGCAATCATGAACTAAGCAAACTATTCCACTATTCCATGGTGTGAAACCACAAGCCCGATCATACTTTGCCAGGTATGGTTATACCCCAATAGTCTGCTGGGACTTGTAGTCTCACAATAACTGGAGAACCAAAGATTTCCAATGCCTGCATTATCTATAGCTGCTGAGATTATTATTATTAATAATAATAATAATAATAATTAATAATAATATGAGACAAAGGTAACTGGTAACTTCAGCTGTCTCTCATGTGCATGTCCAACACTCTTAAGGGCCAGATTTACCTTGTTCCGGGTTTGGAAAAGTGGAGATGTTGCCCATAGAAACCAATCAGATTTTAGATGACATTCTCTAGTATGTAATAGGAAAGTGAGAGCTTGAATCTGATTGTTTGCTATGGAAAATATCTCCACTTTTCCAAACCCGCAGCTTAGTAAATCTGGCCCTTTGTGTGCAACCATTACAGTTACATAAACATAACCTAATAAAAGCAGTTACAAGATTCTTAGAACTATGACATGACAAAAGTTTTTTTCCAGAGAAAATGTGACATCGATATAATAGATTTTCTAGGCAGGAATGTGGTCTGACGATTGTGACATTCTTTGGAGATGTGTGTGCATGTGACAAGCTGCTGGTGGGGGTGAGGTTTGCAGATCGGACAGGAATAGTTGTGCGTTACACGAGTGGAAAGACAGGTTGGTGTGGATTGGGTAAGCTCAAAAACAAAAACAAAGACGACTACAGAACCTACAATTATATAGATATTAAGACTGCTAAAAATACTCCGATGAAACACCACTACAAGGGGGCCGATCCAGAGATGGGCGTACACCAGCTGACATGACGTCTGTCTGCGTTATGTTCTACTGCACATGCTCGGGAATGAAGAGCGCACAGTCACGGACGATATAGATCTGACCGCGACTCGAGCTGCGGCGGCTGGTGTTCTGAGGGGCGTGTCACAGAATAATTGTAAAAAATATGACATTTTTAATATAAACATGAATAAAATGTTACTTTTTTATAACCGCATGTAGAAATTATGTAACACATGCACGGTACATTGGCGGCGATTTATGTTACTTTGTACTGCATTCACAGGTCACACACAAGAGTTTCAAATAGGTTGCGGAAGGTTAGACTCCTGCGGCTAGATTTACTAAGCTGCGGGAATGGAAAAGTGGAAATGTTGCCCATAGCAACCAATCAGATTCTAGCTCTCACTTTCCTATTACATAGTAGCGAATGTCAGCTAGAATCTGATTGGTTGCTATGGGCAACATCTCCACTTTTCCATTCCACACACTAGAGCAATTATCACTCCCAGCAGGAGGTTCCGATAATTGGGACCATTTTCCCCAGGGGAAAGGTCCCGATATCAAAAGACCCTCCAACATGACCCATTCCATTAGGTACAACATGCTCTACTCCTGAGCTTCCAACTGTCAATTACTATAATAACCACCTTAGTTAAAGAGAAAAATGTTTTTAAAATATCAGTTAATTCATTAAAACCAGGTGAGTGACAGTTGGAAGCTCAGGAGTGGATTATTATGTGCCTAATGGAAGGGGTCATGTTGGAGGGTCTGTATCGACGCCACACACTGCACTTCCTGGGAGCGGTAATCTTGGCTGAAGAGGGAGGGGCTGCTAAGCTTGACAGAAGTCTCTTGCAGTTGATTGGCTGCATAGGATTTACGTCAGTCTCTGCACTGATCGGCTGTACGGGCCTCCTATCAATCACGGCAGGAGGCATTGGCAGCTTTCTAATTCGCTGGCTGATAGAGAAATTCCGACCAATGAGTGGCACCTCAACCTCCTCGCCAGAGTTTCCCCATCTGCCTGACTCTAACTACCAGCAAGAATAGCATCAATATAGTGATTGTATCTAGCAGAACGTTGAGCTTTTATTACTTTATTACTGCTGCACTTGTCGATAATTAAAGACTACAGTAACTTTATTTCGGGTCTATATCATGGTAAGTTACATGCACATTTTTTATGTGCTGCGCAATGGAAAAGAATGCAGGAATACGTTACTCCATCGGGTGTGTGTTCAGGACATCACCTCAGTTATTCATTAGGACTGAAAACTAGAGAGACACAAATACAATCTCTAGGTGAAATATGAAAAATATATATATATAAAAACCATTGCACTCTAAGTTGGTATGTATTTGTTCTTATTTATTTAGTTGCAATTTGTTTTTCATTTTTCATTCTTTTTATGTATTTATAATATAATTTGTTTCTTAAATATATCACTCTATAATTTATTTTTATTTTTTTAATTCTTTATTTGTATTTCAAAAAGACATAGATAACCGATACACAATCTCATGAGGAATAACATTTCACATGTCAAGGGACACTGTATTGGGAGGAATAACTGAAACAGTCATAAGAAACAGCGGCTTGACAGTATGAAGGCGGATAATGCGTTTCCACGGTTAACATTAGCTAACAAACAAAATATTGAGGGTGGGAGGGGGGAGGTGAGGAAAAAAAGGGGGGTTGGGGGGGGGCATAAGAAACAGCAGCTTGACAGTATGAAGGCGGATAATGCGTTTCCACGGTTAACATTAGCTTACAAACAAAATATTGAGGGGGGGGGGGACTAGAGAAAACAATAATCTCTCAGGTATAGCCTTATTCAGGTGCAGCAGAGTATCCAAGAACAAACGCGCCTTTCGCCGGTGCTAAATTGAGGTCACGTTCTCCCAAAATCCCTGGGCTCTCCAAATAAATCAGTTTTCCTTAATCATTGTAGAATAACAGAATAACAGAAGGGGGAGGGTGGAAGGATAATCAGATGGGAAGGAGACATTCCTAGCTAAATTCACTCGTGGTGGGCGGAGATAGGGTAGGTATGTTAGGAAGCCATGGGACTAAGTGCAGGGGAACAGGACAGCTTCAGTTTTCCAAGTCAACCCACTGCTTATCTGTAGTACGTCTAGTCCAATCTATGATTCTACTCAAATGAACAGACTCATAGTAGGACAATTTGGAAACTGCAACCCCCACACTATCTTTAAGAGCATACATCGTGTTTAGGCTAAATCTAGGCCTCTTATTCCTCCAGATGAAGCCACGACTCAAATGCTGGAACTCCAAAAAGAAGCGGGAAGGGACAGAAATAGGAAGGGTTTGTAGGAGGTACAGGAGTTTGGGTAAGACATTCATTTTAAGAATATTTATTCTTCCCAACCATGAGAAATCCTTAGGGGACCAGGTATTTAAGTCTGATTAAATTTTCCACAGTAGTGGGGGATTTTTTTTTTTTAAAGTAGACTAGGATCCGCTGCATGTTATCCCCCAAATAGCGCAGGTGGGATTCGCCCCATTGTATAGGGAAGGAGGGAGCCAAGGAGCGTTTAACAGTTGGGGGGGGGTTTAGTGAAAGGGCATTTGATTTACTCCAATTTATTTTAAAGCCTGAAAGACTACCAAAGCGTGAGAATTCTCGCATAAGGGTGGGTATAAAGGTCAATGGATTAGAAATGTATGCTAGGAGGTCATCTGCAAAGAGTGCCAGTTTGTATTCCCTATTTTTAACGCGGACCCCTTGTATATCTCCATTAGAGATAGCACTCTATTATATATATTTATCATATATTAGAGATGAGCAATTTGAATTCAAACAGGTCTGAATTTCGGGGTTCCCCATGCCAGAATTTGAGCACAAATCAAGGCATAACCCCAATTTTCTTCAATCGGATTTTAGATTTTTTAAATACGAATGTCGGGTTTCTATTTTTTATAAAACGATGTCTGTTGCCATTTTAATGCTGGTTTTTATCATTATAAACACTATATCCAATACCAAAACCAATACATTTGGCCGGATCCACAACAACGACCATCTTGCAAGTTATGCCCGTCATAGTGCGTAGTAACTATTTTACGTAGTCTACGTATCATTTCGGTACGTAGATTGCGTATATGCAGTCTTTAAAGACCATATATACACAATCTACGTACCGAAACGATACGTAGATTACGTAAAATAGTTACTACACATGCGTGACGAAGATTTAAAACTACAACTATATATATATATATATATATGATGTTCCTGTGAGTAAATTCCATGCTTATATGCTACGAACTTAAAATATCTAGGTTCGTAGTAACATACGCTAAAAGGGCCGTTCCATGAATAATTAACTTGATAACAGATACGAAGATTTAGGTGACCAAACGAAGGCGCGGTTATGCAGACATGTTCCTAACTAGACGCTCTACGCATTCAAATGTGAACCTACAGTTAAGGGAGCCCTATAGCACTCGTAAGTCACATAAGAACCTGAAAACCGGGAGCATGCAGAGGGAGTTGCCTTGCTATTAGTTGCCTATATTTAAGAACCTATTGGGTTCTTAAGTGTGAATCAGGTCCATGCTGATAGCTCAGACTCCATAGCTTATAGACCATTTAATGAACGTTTAATTTTGGGCGGTCCAATGACTTTTATTCTTGGCATTTCCTTTTGCTTATTGCACACAGATACTGACCAGCTTTACTTTTACACTGCCATTTAGAATTAAGCTACAAAGTATCACCTCTCAACTCATTCTGTTTATGCTTTTAAAATTTGTGTCCTCCAGCAAGGGTTTAGCCAAGCGGCAGATTTGAGATTTTTCTTGCTGCCTCTACTAATGTATGGTATGTCTTGTCAGGGAAGTTAAAATTTTAAGTGTTAATGGAAAGTACGTCATTATTACACCTGTAGCCCGTTTGTATCACTCCCGTGGGGCATGTTATTGTATCACACGCATGCCAAGAGGTGCTGTGGATGTCCATGCAACAAATTCAGTAAAGGGGAGGGGGCATACTCAGAACCATACCCTTGTTCTGGGCATCGTGGTGCTTAGCTGCAGCTGTGATGGGTGGAGCTTAATGAAACCTTTTTTATGCTGTTATCCAGAGCATTGAACAGTGAGAGCGGGGATTCACTACATCATTTATGCCATCCAGTACCCTGCAGCCTGTTAATTGGTTTTCCTTTCCTAGATAATTTGACAAGAATGATCTTGGTGCAGAATGGGGAGGGGCATCCACCAAGGGCCCCTTCAACTTCAGGTCCTATAAAATCTTCATGTGTGGTAGTTGCATTGGAAGGGTTAGGGTTAGGTTGCAAGGAAGGGAGTTTTAGGATTAGGCTGCGGGGAAGGGAGGGTTAGGATAAGGCTGCAGGGAGGGGAATCTTAGGGTTAGGCTGCAGGGAAGGGAGTCCTAGGGTTAGGCTGTAGGGAAGAGAGTCTTAGGGTTAGGCTGCGGGGAAGAAAGTCTTAGGGTTAGGCTGTGGGGAAAAGAGGCTTAGGGTTAGGCTGTGGGGAAGAGAGTCTTAGGGTTAGGCTGCGAGGAAGGAAAGGTTAGGATTATGCTGTGGGAAGGGAGTGTTAGGGTCAGGCTGTGGCTAAGGGAGGGTTAGGGTTAGGCTGCAGGGAATGGAGGGTTAGTGTTAGGGTAATGGAAGGGGAGGGTTAGGGTAAGAATTAGTATAAGGATTGGGGTTGGGAAAATAGGGATAGGTGCTTACCTGTCTGCGGCAGAGCAGGAGGTTTATTAGTAGATCCATCTTCTGAAATGTGGTCTGGAAAAAGGCCCATTCTCAGTGGCGACCCACACCTGTTGTTTATTAATAATGAATGAGCTGCAGCTGCTCGTCTGTGGTTTATCATCAGCGCTCAGCACTAAGTTCTGTTGATGAACAACTTTAGGTGACAGCCACCATCTTCATCATCTTCATTCAGAGCCAGTCGTCTGCTACACTCTTGTAGTAGCGTATAGTGGCTCTGGGAGAAGTAGTGGCGGAGAGGACAGCCAAAGCCACTATCAGTGAGTATGAACAGCGGTTCTGGTCAAACCCCAGCGCTACTACTCTACTATGGGGGCAGTACTGTATCCAGTATCTTCTACTATTTGCCTATGAACACTTTAAACTTCTTTTTTTTCTCTCTTCCTTCCTCGTCATATATTCCTTGCAGCAAGGTCAGTCTACTCCGCATACCACGAGTAAACGCCATGGAAGGAAAAATAAAACACTTCACATTCTTGTCGTAATGGGAAAATCCTGTTTCAGTTTCTTCCTGGTTCAACTTGTTTGTTGTTATCATTTCTTAAAAAATAATGTGTCATTTCTTCCGTAGCTGGTTTATGGATGGTATTAAGAGGACCTCTGTCCCTTCTCTGCTGCAGAACGTCATTATGGACTCTGGCCCGGATGTGCAATACGTCCGGGATTGTGAATCCGGGCCTCTATTTATTAAGCCCTTTTCAGTTCAGCATGAAGCAGTCACGTGAAAACGGGCCTTACTGCCTTAAAATGAAGTTCTTGATATATACAAACCATGGATAACTTCAGTTTCTATGGCAATCCATGTAAACATCGCTTGTGTCCGCCGGCCCATTCCATCTATGTACTAAATTCCCGGAGCAGAGTTTTTCACTTTGTCCCAGCATAAAAATAACGGCAGCCTCGCATTATTGCAGTAATTCCAGCGGTCCCATCCCCCCCAATATAAACTTAATGTAGGTATTCCAGCGGTCTCCCCATATACCCCACTTTCCCTGCCCCTAATAGCTGTTATTATGGGGAGGAAAAAGGGAGGTATATACGGGGAGACCGCTGGAATGCACATTATATGTATATAACTAATAAAAGGAGAAGTAAAAAAAAACCATATTAATAAAATTAAAGAAATAGAAAAAGGAAAAAGTTTAAATTTACCTGACCCGGGCAACACATCTGACACTGAAGATTTCAAAGTCCATGCGCAGGACTTTAGTCACACTTTAAGTGAAAGGTTCTGCGATGACCTCGCAGATCATCGCAGGATCTTGTCGGAAGGGTTGGTATTAGTTAATTCTATAAACGAAGCTGCCAGGCTCCCGGTGAAGATAAGCAATGTTCACAGAAAACGTTAATGTAAATAAGTCAGCAGAGCCCACTGTTTGTAATACAGGACACAAGTGACAAACAGGTCGTCTTGGCTAGTGTAATGCTTCCCCTGCATCAACCTGCTGTGAATTTTTTGTGGCAGCCCTGCCTGTAGAAGATGCACCACCTGCATTTACGATAGTTAAGCCACTGGGTGTTATTATAGACAGCTGAAGAACAGCCAAAGAACAGTCTATTTTATAAAAAAAAATAAAAAAAAATTGTAATACATTTTTTTTTAATTATATTTTTATTACTGTATGTAATACATGCAAAATACTTTTATAATAAAATATAATCTGACGCTTTGTAATGCATTTGAAGTGTCACATCCTAACGCAAGGGTAAAAGATAGGTCACGGAAGGTGACGGAAGGTCACAAAACACTTTATATTCCAGCATGCTTTTAACCATAAGCATTTCTAAGGTCAAGATTTACTAAGCTGCGGGAAAGAAGATGGAGATAAGAGACGATGCCCATAGCAACCAATCAGATTCTAGATCTCACTTTCCTATGACACTCGAAAATGTAAGCTAGAATCTGATTGGCTGCTATGGGCAACATCTCCACTTTTCTTTTGCCGCCGTTTAGTAAATCTGGTCCTAAGAGTTAGCAGGGCATGATGGTACTCGTGGTTTCAAAACAGCAGGTTGACTCTGTGTAATATGTGTCCCAATCTATTTTTTAGGAGGGTCCTCACTAAGAACTCACTTGTCTTCAGTCATATTCTGAGTGAGCTCCGAGCCTTGTTTCCTGGAGGTCGAAATCAAGGATCTGCCTACCAAATCTCAAAAGCTGAAGCATCTACGTTTTGGAAACAAAAATTTGGGATAAGGTAATAATGGATCATTTTTCTATTAATATAAAATCAATGTATTAATAAATAATGTCAGCTGTCCTCTACTCAAAACAGAGGCAGCCATTTTAGTTGACTGAACCAATATTTGTGAAATGTAGACCAAGAGCCAATGACGTGACAGTGTCACTCACCTTCTCAGTGATGTCACTACTTGCTTGTTACTTGATTGGCTGCTATTTATATTATTGATTCATTTGTCAAAATGATTGTCTTTAATCTGCACATTCATTTATTTACTACAATTAAATAAAGATTTGTGGCATAAATGGTAGTTATAGTATCTATAGGTTTAGTATAACCTTGATACGTTGAAGCCAACAAGTAGTTTTAAAGAATGTGTTGGAGAGGAATGAATGTTGTAGAGCTGGTATGCCCAACATTACTTTTTAAGTTTTGCCAGGGGCAATAAATCTAGAAAAACGGGTAAATTATGTATGTATAAGAGATCATACGACGATATTAAGAGCAATTTCAACTGTAGCACAGAGCCTTTCAGGTTTGTGAGCTTTGTGCCCTGGGGATAAAGAGTGCAGGGTCAGAATAACTACAATTTAATGACAAAGTGTTAGATCCAGAACTACGCGTGCCGTACATTTTCGTACACGTAAATTTGTTACACTCACCTCGGCACACCCCTTGCACGGACGTATTTTGTCAAGATACGCTTCCCAAACCCTACCTTAACTTTTTCCAACGTAACCGCTGTCATACGCACACGTACGTATAGGCTGAACGAATTTACGCAGCTAAGCACGCCCCTACTGTACACTTTAAATACCACCCCCCGCCTACTTCACGTATTTCAGACGTATTTTGGAGTAACGTAAATTTGGCACGCCCACACATTTACGTGACACATACGTGAATGGCCCATACGTTCACAATTACGCTACGTTAATGTGCGTATTTTCTATGGTGCGCATGCGCAGTGCGTTCTAAACTGCGATTTTACGTCTCCGCCATGCGTAAATTCACCTCGAAGCGTTGTTCTGGATCAGGCCCAAAATGTGTAAAAAATAAATACAATAAAATGACAATGGCTGACATTATAATTCATGGTAAAAATTTGTATTAGTATTGAGCAGAAAATGGATCTAAGAGTCACTATGTCATGTGACTTAAATGTAGTCAAGCAATGTAACAAAGCAATGTAACAAAGCAATGAGAAAGGCAATTCATGTGCTTGGTTGTACAGGTTTATAGGTCATTTGTATGGCCTCACCTGTAATACTGTGTTCCGTTCTGAGACCAGGCTTCAGTGTGGAATCCATAGGTGCGGATATGCGTGTATCCGCACCTAGCTGTCCCGTTCCCTCCCACATCCAGAGCCGGATTTAAAACTCATGGGGCCCTAGGAAAGATGCCGATTTGTAGCCCCGCCAGGGGGCCTCCATGTCGGAAATGACAGCTCTTGTTTGATAAGCCTGCAAGGGTGATTAACAGTGTTGGATTTTGCACAGCCACGGTTGATTGGTTGGGTAGTTTGGGTGGGATCTTATGTCAGGTGACCTAGTTTTTATAAGGGACTGTCAGTGTCTGGTGTTCACCCACTTTTGATGAGCGTTACCCTCGCTTCCTCCCTTTGATTAGGATGTATTGCTAACATGTATATTTTTCTTTCACAGCATACGGCATAGGTTGGCTGTAGAGGTGTGGTGTCACATCCATTAGACAATCTAGTCTCTTGCCTAGGGTCTGATGACACAATGTAGTTGCCGCTGCGATCAGCTTATTTAAGACACTAGTGCATTTGAAAGTGGCTCAGAGGTTGTATCGGTGTTGAAACAGTTGCAATAAGGAATATACCTATTGGTAATGCAAATGGCGAATTAGCCCTATTTCGACAAGGTACCCTTTCCCAATAATGGCTGCTACAAGGAGAAGGATAGGGTTAGGCAGCAAGGAGTAGCAGCAACTACAAGTGGAAGGTTAGTGTTAGGCTGCTGGACATGGAGGATTAATGTTAGGCTGATAAAAGGGGAAGTTTAGGGTTAGGGTGTGGGAAATGGAGGATTAAAGTTTGGTTGATATAAGGGAAATGTTAGGGTTAGGCAGATGGACATGTAGGGTTAAGGTTAGGCTGCTAGAAGTGGAAGGTTAGGGTTAGGCTGCATTACAAGGGAAATATGAAGAGTCCGCATGATGGGCCTGATCCAGAGCTACGACCGCAAGCGAGCGTACGCTCATCGTAAGCGAAAATTCGTAAAAAAATTCGCACCGCTCATGCCCAGTATGACAGCTTCCGGTTGCCTGGCCGTCATAAGCGCATAGGGGTTTGCCTGGACGTCATGAGCGAATAGCGGTCGTATTGTGAGCGAAATATTCGCTCGAGGGGCGTGCGTTCAGTACGACGGTCGCCTGGGCACTCGTTTTACTGCACGGAGGCGGGGATAGCCATTTAAATTGAACAGTGTGGGCGTGCTAAGCCCGTACGCTCAGCGTATTCTGTGCGAAATTTCGTACGGCCGACGGTCGTACCCAGTGTAGGGTATAGGCGCCGTAAGCAGGTACTTTACTATGGGAGTTTTAGGGGCGTGCTTGTTTATTCGTACGGTCGAACGTACGCATTCGCCCGCCATGCGAATTTTCGTAGCTCTGGATCAGGCCCTATGTCTTAATCCGCTGCTGTCTTCCACCATGTTACATTCATATTGTCTTATGTGTTACAGCTATCTGGTTGAATGGAAAGAGTTCAGAGAGGCACTTTCTTGTGTGCATCATGTGGCCTCAGGGCCGCTGGAATCTGCCCTACAAAGTACGATGGATCTGACATGTAATGATCACATCTCAGTGTTTGAGTTTGATGTCTTCACGCGTCTCTTTCAGGTAAGTGACATCCAGAAATCTATTTATCGTTCTACCTCATGGCAACATTCCAAGTACAGGCATCTTATATATTTCTGTTTGTAAGCGATTTTTCTTTATAGAACTGAATGAATTGAGACATAAAATTTTTTACCTAGAAAAAAAAAAAACCTAATACTACTGTGATTACTGGATTTATACCTATCGTAAATTGGAGGTAAGAGGAAATCAGTTGGAAAGTTACACCTGGGAAAAACCATGTTGAATTTCAGGGGAAGTAACTATCATCTCTTGTAAACAGTATTACAGTTGAGAGGTGATGTTTCCCAGCCCAAGTCTAAATAACAGTAAAGTTTCAGTATGCAATAAGCAAAAGCAAAGTCTTCTCCCTGCATTCAAAGAAGTAATTCATTCTGACCCCTCCCCTGAGATTCAACATGGTTTTTCCCAGGTGTAATCATGGTTTTGCCCAGGTGTTACATTATATAAGTTAATTACACCAAAGAAATGTAGATAATGGTCTTTTACTTATGGTTCAGTAGCTAATACCTATGTCACCGGGCAGGGGCATTTTAAGAAGTGATATACACCCTCCCGGGTGTATAACTTCCCCCCAACCCAGTTGACATATTAAACAAATGCCATTGCAACAATTTTAGGTGCATCAATTGGCACCTACTGGACCTCTTGGTGTAAGTACTAATGGTGACATTACTAATTTTTAATATCTGTTTTGCACATTTATACCAAACATGACGTAAAAAATGTATTTATTTTTTTCTCTTGTTTTTAGTCAATTTACTTTCCACCAATGACGTCCAACCTTCTTCTTTCTCATCCCATCTAGCCTTGGGAGAGCTTACTTCATAATTGGATGCTGCTCGCTGTCACACACCCTGGGTACATGGCTTTCCTAACGTACGATGAAGTCAAGGAAGTCCTTCAGGGTCACATACACAAGCCTGGCAGGTGACACACGCGTTTCACTTTTACACCTGTATTGAATTAGAGTGATCGAGGCACCTCTTCTTCATTGCAGTGAGCTGCCATCAGGAAGGGACTGAAGTGACTTTTGTCCTCGGGCCCAGAGAGAGAGAGAGAGAGAGCGAGAGGGGGACTGCCAATTCCCATTCAATCTCCAGCAGCATGTATTGGCGGTAGGAGACGAATGAGTCCCTGTCCCCAGTCTCCTCCTGCCAAAATAGATATAGTTAGAATTATAGCTCTCTGTTTTATCTAGAAATCCAAACTTGATTAACTGATTTATTTTTATTTTTTATTGCATGTTTCTTTATTATCTTTATGTGCATTAGACTGATGAACTTTAACCAGTGATTGCTGTTATTTTCTATTTGCTGTCTTACACAGCATTTCCTGAACTCAGTATTGTGACAGTGACCTTTGTCCTTAATACTGCATTGTATCATGTCTAGGAGTAAATGTATGTTTGATATACAAGTGTCAATTTTGAGAAATGCCCTATACAAGTCCCTGCAAACAGTGTTTTGTCTGCAGTGTCTTCTGTAAGTTCATCCTTCCCACTAAGTGTGCTAGCTCACATGAGCAGGACCCTCCATCCTAGTGCTGTTCCTTCCTCCACCACTCCCCTCTAACTTTGTACCCTCTTGTCCCCTTCTGCTATCCTTTTACCCCATCCCCACCTGGTAGCTCCCTCTCAACCTCTCACTGCGCTCTATCCCCTCCTCCCTGACCTGCAAAGCTTGACATCTCACATTTTGCCTTGCGTTCTGTGCTTGCTTTACTTTATTGTATTTTTGTAATATTTTTTTTTATTTATATTGTATTTTATTATTTACTATGCTGTCCATCCCTGCCCTGTATGTCTGTATTGTATATTATTATGTACTATGCCATCCATCCCTGCCCTGTATGTCTGTACTGTATTTTGTACGGCGCTGCAGACACCTTGTGGCGCCTTATAAATAAACAATAATAATAACAGTAGTTAGACAGCAAACTCTAACATTTTTATAGACAGAAGGGGTTAGGTTAATATAGCTTGGTCTGATCCAGAGCAAGGAGTAAAGATGGTTCCAAACCTATGCAACCATATTTGAGATGTGATAGTTCTTATAATTTTACTAATAATTGCAAATTCCAATGAACATGGTGATTCACGTTTATATAGTAGCAGATCTGAGAGCCTAATCTACTCAAAAAAGGAAGAAGGGAAGGCTAGAGATATTCAAGGGGGTAGAATGGAAGGCTGGAGACATACATGGTCGGAGAAGGGAAGGCTGGAGACATACAAGGGGGAAGAAGGGAAAGCTAAAGACATACAAGGGGAGTAGTGAAGGCTGGAAACATATAATGGGGAGAAGAGAAGACTGGAGACAAAAGCAAGAGTGGGAGAAGGGAGAACTGAAGGAATAGCAAGGAGGAGAAGGGAAGGCTGAAGACATACAAGGTAAATAAGGGAAGACTGGATCATACAAGGGGAGAAGGGATGACTGGATCATACAAGTGGGAGAGAGGATAGCTGGAGACATATAAGGAGGAAAAGGGAAAGCTGGAGATATACAAGGGTGAGAAAGGAAGGCTGGAGATGAACAATGGGGAGAAGGAAAATTTGGAGTTATACAAAGGGGAGGATTACTAATGACATATAAGGGGGAGGATTTTGGATGTCTGCAAGCCGGACATAGAGTAGACTTTTTCACTCACATTCATTTAAATATTATTTATTTGTGAATGTTATCCTGTGTAAGGCATGTTGTATCCAATTCACAGGAACATGACAATACCTAACAACTGCTGATAATCCTATTTATTACTTCTTGCATTTTCCAACAGTTATATCTTCCGATTAAGCTGCACACACCTCGGACAGTGGGCCATTGGATATGTGACAACTGGAGGCAACATTCTACAGACCATCCCACACAACAAGTCTTTATATGAAGCCCTAACGGAAGGAGAGAGAGAGGGCTTGTGAGTTGAAGTGCTGTTCAGGTCTAGGAGATGGTGGGTTGTTGAGTAAATTGAGTGGTAGAACTTTTCAGGGCTTGTACAGGTATGGTCAGCAGCAGTGAGTAAGCTTCCTTGTAGAACCTGTTGGGGCCTATAGAGTTCTGGTCTGGGGGTGAGTAATATCACTGATAGAATGTTTTGGGTTCTCACCAGGTCTTGACAGTAAGTAAGTTCACTAGCAGAACTCTTTGGGCCTGTGCAAGTCTGGTCAAGGACATTGAGCAAGTTCACTGATAGAACTTTTTAAGACCTTCAAAGGTCTGGTTAGGAGATGTGAGCAAGATGATTGATGACTCTTGCTGGGACCTGAAAGCTATTCAAGTCAAGGGCTATGAGTAAGCTTATTGGTAGACCCAATCAGGAGGTGAGCAAAATTGGCCTGTTTAGACGCTCTAAGTAAGAGAACAGTATGCAAGCGATGGTGAAAGCCTAGGGATGATAAATGATGCTGGTCAGGTCTTGGAGGGGGTGAGTCATTGAGCAAAGTGATTGCTAGAACCTTTTGGGGTCTGCACAGGTATGGTTAGGGGCAATGAGTAACTCGCAATTGCCTACAGAGGTTTGGACTGGAGGTGAGGTGGTCAATGATAGAATCTGTCTGACAGGGCAGAGTTTGCCATCCACATGGCCATGCTAATATGGCAAAAGGGGCGGGATACGGAATATATTTCCGTCTGAATACGGTCCTCTGAGTGGGAGCATGCTTTGCAAAAGATGCTAAAAGCCATGGGATGATAGCTGGTAGGTCCGCTAAATTCATGATTGGTCAGAAGCTATATGGAAAATACCCCCTTTAGGTATTTACTCAATGGAAAGATTCTGCCATTTTTATTCGCTAATCTCAGGATCTTAATTTAAGAGCAATAAATCAACAATAGACAAAGTCGCGAGTCCTTAATTTGGTCATGGGTACGCATGTCTCCTTTCAGAATGGGGGTAGGTGTAAGAGGATGGCCCTATTTCGATAGGGCCGTAAACTGGCTGGGATATTGATTGCTTATGCCTTGATGAGGTAGGTAAGAGTGAAAACTAACCCCAACCCATCACCTAATTCTACCCCTAATTCTCCCCTTCCATTACCCTAACCCTTCCCCTCCCTTCCCCGCAGACTGACCCTAACCCTCCCTTCCCCGCAGCCTGACCCTAAGACCCGAAAAAACACACAAAAAGTGTGATCACAGCGAGATAGAAATACTTTACAAAAAATATTAAATTCACTAGATTCAAATGAAGCGGCAACCAAATGGAAAATAGGAAAATTAATATTTTAATGCAGTATAAACAATCAAAATAAATACAATAAATTAAAAATGAAAACAAAAAACAGCAAAGAATACGATATTAAAATAAAACCGAGTGTTAAAAATCCAAGATACACGTGTCTCAATTAACTATTGGCTGTAAGGCAACTTAGTATCAGGCTAAAGCTACCGTCAATTTATAATTTGTAAGGAAGCAGTTCCCTGTGCACAACGATTGACTGAGTTGATCAAACAGTCCTATGAACACAATTGCACAATTTTGTAAAGTATCTCTATCTCTCTGTGATCACACTTTTTGTGTGTTTTTTCTGGTTTCTGTATTGGAGGGAATTGCAGAAAACCCTTCCTCACAGCTGAGTTTGTTAGCATTTGAGGTTCTCTCATTCTTTTTGTGACCCTAAGACCCCCCTCAATGGAGCCTGACACTAACCCTCCCCTTCTATGACCCTAACCCTCCCTTCCTAAGAGCCTAACCCTAACCCCCCTCTAACACTAAAAGTCCCCAGAGAGGTTACTCACCTCTCCGGAGCTCTCAGCAACATACTCACCCATTCATAAAAAAAAGATTCTAAAAAGTGCCTATTTGAAATAGAAACAGCCAAAAAGGTACTTTCGTCTGTCTCTATTTCTAAAAAAAAGCCCATCGTGGTGAGGGCTGCAACCACCCTTGTTTATAGGGTGATAGATAGGAATTTTCTCTATATAATAAGTAACTATTGGGCAAATCCAGAGATGAACATATGTCCGACTGGCGCAGCCTATCTCAGTGTGATTTTGCATTCAACATGATTTAATAGTAGCGGCCATTTTACGCACACAACTGACTTTTGGAGCCTTAAGGTCCAGAATCTTTATTTACGCATCGTGCCCATTTTAAGTGAAACAAAAGCGTAAATATTAATGCACGATATTGCTGGTGTAAAACCTTAGAGTAATCAGGATCGCACAGCGACACAGATGAAATTAGGATCTCGTCCAATATTACTGTGAAGTGGTTAAAATGAAGTGGTTTGTAGAGAAGATTCAGCTATTTTGGGGGTCTCCGTAGTTGTGTTTATGTATGGAGGGTCATGTACAATAATTGTATTTCTGCTGTTCCAATACTGTAGGTATCTCTATCCAAATGGTTTGAACATTACACATGATTTATCACCGCTCACCAACTCATCGCCAAACACTGTGATTCATGTTACAAAGGTATGCAAAGTATTCCCTGTGATATTACTGCAGCACGAGTGGAGATGGATTACAGAATTAAGAAAATGACTTGGCTACTCTCTACGTGCACACTGCTCTCTACTCACTGCTGTGTAGGTACACAATGCTCTCTACACACACACTCTACTCTCTCCACGCACACACTCTGCTCTCTCCACGCACACACTCTGCTCTCTCCACGCACACACTCTGCTCTCTACGCACACACTCTGCTCTCTACGCACACACTCTGCTCTCTACGCACACACTGTTATCTAAGTACATATTGCTCTCTACACACACACACACACACTGCTCTCTACACACACACACACACTGCTCTCTACACACACACACACACACTGCTCTCTACACACACACTCTGCTTTCTACACACACTGCTCTCTACACACTCACTGCTTTCTACGCACACACTGCTCTTGAATGCTCCACTCAACATACCCGTTGCAGCAAAACACTTTTTATAGCCACTCCCTAGCTTAAATTTTCCGGCTTGTGTGACTGTACAATGGTTGTGGTTTGGAAGTCAGGATTGGTATGTCTACACTGTACAGTGTAATTCCAAATCATGCCCATGCAAATGGGGTGTTTTCCGATGGCTAGGAGGGGAATTTGAATGCATTTTGCGATCATGCTTATGGAAACTCCATATTTACAGTACAGATGTGGATCCAGACTTTGGTAAATGAAAGTGTATTCAGTGGTGGGCAGGATGCAGCGCTTTCATACACAAGTGGGAGAAGGATTACAAAAATACTAATACAATAACAATAGTAATGTAATAGTGCAATACAAATCAATAATAATGTAATAGTACTAGTACAATACAATAACAATAGTAATGTGATAGTACAATATAATAATAATACTGTAATAGTACAATACAAAACAATAATAATGCAATTTTAATAGTACAATATAATAATAATAATAATAATAATAACATAGTACAATACAATAGTTTAAAAAAAAAATAATAATAATGTAACAGTACAATACAAAACAATAATAATGTAATAATATAATACAACAATAATAATGTAACAGTACTAGTACAATACAATTATAATAATAGAATAGTGCAATACATTAATAATAATATAATGTAATAGTAAAATAGAATACAACAATAATAATGTAACAGTTGTACTAGTACAATACAATTATAATAATGGAATAGTAAAATACAATAATAATAATATTATAATGTAATGTTTTTACATTAATGTAATAGTAAAATACAACAATAATAATGTAATAGTATTAATACAAGACAATAATGATAATGGAAAATTACAATACTACTACTACTACTACTACTAATAATATTAATAATGTAATAGTACAGTGAGGAAGTGCTAACCACTCTCTGTACTATCCAGACTTCCAATAAATCCTTACGTAATCCAAACGCATGGAAATAAGAACAAAACTTAAATGTTAGAAGCCCGTCCTGTGTTAGTAAATGTACCTTTGTGTCTCTCGCTTTGTAGGAACAGTGGGAGGTCTACTCCGACATGGATTGCACCTTTGAATTGTGCAAGATCTGCGCAGACAACCAGAAGAACACCAAAATACAGCCTTGTGGCCATTTAATCTGTGACCAGTGTCTCACATCCTGGCAGGTAACACAACCCTAGGAGAAGGTACTATAATGCTCGGGTGTACTGCACCTTACCACTCACCTCTCATTGTCCATCCACCACATGAAGAAAACACATAAGGTACAGTGGAGACCCCACTGTGATCCGTATCACATGACCACGCCCTGCCCACCAATGACTTCAATGTGTTATTGTGCATGCAAAGGTATTGACTTTGAAAAGTTATCCCATCTGTAATTTAAAATTGCAGTCTTCTTCTCATATAACAGTTGACTTATCTAGACAGTGGTGGATTTCCTATGTGAGGCACATGCCTACAGGGCTGCCATCAGGGAAGAGAGGGAGACTGGACTTTTGTCCCGGGCCCGCCGATAATCACTTTGGGCCAGATCCTGACTTAAGTACGACAGGGGACTTACGCAAGTCATTTGCGTAAGTCCCCTGTCTCGGAACATCTGCGCATGTGCACGCCAGATGATCCAACAGCATAAGTACCAACGTAACTTATGAAGTTGCGTACGTCAGTACTTACTCAGAAGGGGCTGACCCTTCATTTACGATGGCCTTATCCATGACATACAGACAAGGATAGCCATGTAAATGAGGGGTTGGGGGGGAAGCCCAGTTACAAGGGTGTGAGGCTCCGCTCCAAATGGCCGATTTTCGAAGGAGGCATTGCAACCGATCAACGGAGCACCGAGTTTTCGGTGCTCCGAAAAGTGTAAAAAAAGACCCCCACTACTTCTCCTAATTCTTACCTTAACCCTCCCCTCTCACTACCCTAACCCTTCTTCCTGGCAGCCTGACCCTAACCCTCCCTAACTTGCAGCCTGACCCTAACCCACCATCTCCCGCAGCCTGACCATAACCCTCCCTCCCCTGCAGCCTTACTCTAACCCTCCCTCCCCTACAGCCTGACCCTAACCCCGCAGAAAGACTTTACTCACCTGTCCCCTTAGTCCATCGAGCAGCGGCAGAGGGATCTGTTCTTTCCGAAAGTGAATGGGTGAATATGCCGAACAGCATACTCACACATTCATAAAAAAAATTTTCTAAAAGTGTAAGCTTTGGAAAAAGGGACATTCGAAAAGTAACTTTCGAATATCCCTTTTAAAAGTAACTTTCGAATATCCCTTTTTCGGAAGCCACACTTTCTAACCAGAGATTGCAACCGCAGTTACGACTAGTTGAATCATTCCCTGCTACAGACGCGTAACTATGGACTCCCGCACACACGTAAAGTGTGCGGGTGGGGGGTCTGGATCTGACGCTTTAATTCTCCAGCAGCAGGTATCAGTTGTATCCTCTATGCCTAAAGGTTAACCTGAATGGAGGGAGACAAGGTCTCATCAGAGGGTGTAAAAGGGGAGACCTTGAAACTTTGAGGGGCCACAGTTCAACCATTTTGGCTCGCTAGGCTGCAGGCCGCCTTCAGGGGGCGTCAACACAAGATCTCTGGGTCTACCTAGAACTTGGACGTCATGCATAAGCCTGACATGGAAAGCATGCCAACTTGTCAAGTATTTTAGCCTAGGGTGGAAATAACCCTTAATCAGACTCTGCTCCTGAGCAACCAATGATCAAAAGGCAAAGTCAACTATTTATTGTTTGCGTGCAGGAAAATAATTTACACTAATACAGCGCTTATTTATTTTTACCCTGCAAGTTAAATTAGGACAACCCCCCTTCCCAACTCTAAATATGTCCCCACATTTCACAACTCTCCTCTGCTAACAAAAGTTTTTGTCAAGCTACAAATGTATATATATTAATGATTTCATGGTGGTTTAACACCATGCAGCCTTATTATCAAGAAAAGTGTGAAGCTGTTTTTATCATTTCAGTCTAATGAGTTCCAATTGTCTCTCAGACTGATGACGTCTCTTTCTTTGTAGAAAACCGATAACACCTGTCCGTTCTGTCGGTCCAAAATCACAGGAAGACAGGAAATTCTCATCGATTCACAACCTGAAACTGAAGTGGTGGGTAATGGATTTATATCTGTAACTTTTGTAGTTCATAGCACACAGCCATACAGATTTATAGTAACAGTTAATAGAATATCTGATACATGGTGCATCATAAAAAAAAGTTCTGAATATCATCATAGGTGCAATGCTAAAATTAGATTAT
>WWET01006642.1:25013-35933 GCA_011038615.1 Limnodynastes dumerilii
AATTTTATTTAAATTTTTTCACAACGTTATTTACTTATATTCCAGCGGTCTACCCATACATATACCCCTTTTTCTCCCCCTAATAACAGCTATTAGGGGGAGAAAAAGGGGGTTTTATGGGGAGATTGCTGGAAGAGAATTCTAAACGCCAGTCTGAAATGGCGTTATTTTAACTCTCAGAGCAGAGTATAAAACTCCGCTCTGAGGGTTAGTAAATAGCCAGCCCCATTGAAAACAACGGGCTGGCGAGGACAAGCGAAGTTTTGCCGCATGGCCATGGAAACTGGTGATTTCCATGGCGGTGCAGCTGTTGTAAATAGAAAAAAGTTCATTTTTGGAGTTATAACTTCATAACTTCATAACTTCATAACTCCAAAAATGAACTTTTTAAAGCTGTAGTAAATAGAGCTGTAAGTCCGGGAATAATACTATTTCTACAGTTACATTAAATTTCAGCGGCGCGTAAATAGTTTTATTCCTGGTCATTGTATAGTCCAGGAATGGGACTAAATTACCGGTGTCCTGAGCAATCCTGGACGGGTGGTAACCCTACTGACAATCGCAGGTTCACATGCACTAATCTGGGAAGTTTGGGACCCATTTAGAAATACAGCACTGCTCACAGCAAGTATCCCAGGACCGGATTCAGATCTTCACTTCTGCTGCTTTCCAGGGGAGGTTCGAAGCCGAATGCCCACTGTACCCTGACTGCCATGCAGGTGAGTGGAGACCACTACCTTCACATGTACAGGCTTTCAGTTGCAGCACCCTACCCCAAGATTGTGGCACGTAAAATAGGGACAGCTCAGAAATCTGGATAGGGCATAAAGGCCTAAGCACTCCGTATATTTTAAATAGAATCCCCCTCCTACCGCACTTACCCAAAATGTGATTCCTACTCCGCTGTCAGAAGACAGTAAAACACCCTTTTTTGTCTGGATCTGGTGCTCAGTATTTTTCTATTATACAAGCAAAACATCTATTTTACTGTACTGAACTTCTTAGTAGAACGAAGACCCACAGAGGGTGGAGACAGACATAGTAGAAACACATTAATATTAATAATTAATATTAATAATATTATTTCTATATTAATTAACATATTAATATATTAATTAATATAAGAATACATAAACATAACAAAAAAAAGATATATTAAAAAGACAAAAAGATGAGGAATAAAAAATGCAAAAGAATATAGGAAAGAACAGATGAAGACCAAAATTCTGAAAAGATAAAATAAAGTTAAGATTTTTAATCTGGGTAAACACACGCTATCAAAATAAGAGGAGCAGAAGAAAGTGAATTCTTAAAAATCAAGAACCCTCATATTCCAGTACTTAATACACTCCCAAAAGTCCATAAGAGCATCATCAACCCTCCGTGAAGGCCTATCTTGGTCGGAGCAAACTCTGTAACATCAAACCTATCCCAGATGATTGACTCCTTCTTACAACCCTTAATGAAAGAGATTCCAGCAAATTTAAAAGACACAGGCGATGTCATCAAAATGGTGGACAAAAGAGAATAAGACAAGGACCTGTTTTTAGTAACTGCTGATATCAACCCCCTGTACACAATTATTGACCTATGGCAGGGAATTGAAGCAATAAAATGGATACTTGAAAAATCAATCTTAAGTACAGTGAAGAAGGAATTTATAACAGAAGGTATCAAATTTAAACTCCAGAATAACTTTTTCTGGTTCCGTCATTATTTTTTTCTCCAACAAAGAGGGACAGCTATGGGGACAAAGTTTGCCCCCCCCCCCCTTCCTCCGTAAGCCAACATACTTATGGCATGGTGGTAAAATAAGAAAATTATTTCCCACCCCCTAGTGAGGGAACATCTCAGAGTCTACTACCGGTATATTAATTGTTTCGAAAGGGGGACAGAACCTCATTAGACCAAGTTTGCACAGATCTTAACTATAATGAGGAGAATATCAAACTAAGCTTTAATATTAGTAAAGTAGTTTCATTTTTGGACCTAAAAATTATTGGGAAAGAGAAGAAACAGAATAATTGCTTATTACCGCTTGACTCTGATAAACGGGAACCAAAGAGTTTCCAGATGTGAATCTGTCACATTGTGTGGGAGAACTACTTTCTGGTTGCACTCTCCTTTTTTTTTCTGGGTTTTGAAACTTCTTCTTGTGAACATCTTTGTTAGCTATTTTTTTGCAGAACTGTATAGACGGAAGAAAAAAATACTAACTCTGCATTGTCATAAGTACCTTTTATTTGTATCTTCCTTATTGAACATAACTTAACTCTTGCACATATGGTGGAAATAGGGAGCACCATTTGACTTTCATCATTGTATTATTTTGTCTTAGTTGGCTTATTATCAACCATAGAGTATAATTAACTTTTACTGTTCTCTATTTTCTGCAATTTATACTGACCTAACCATGCTACATCTTTCTATGCTTAATTTTAATTGCCATCATCTTCATTGGTTTGACTTTATATGTTTCATGCCATGTTATTTATTCTGTTTGCTAATTGCCTATATCTACTGGTTAATGTCTGCTTTCTGCTTTTGATTCCTATCAGAAGGGGCTGGCTGGCAAAAATTAAATTAAAATATATAACTCTAGCTTTGTACATATAGGACTAGAATATATATACATGCAGGTAGATAAATACACAGATATAAGAAAATCCCAATTAACAGACCAGAAGAGTCCTGTACACAGTGATCATCATTACTGTACTTAGAACGGTAACATTCTGTTAGGCACTTTAGGCAAGTTTTTCTATTCCATACATTCAACCATAAATGTGTAATAGTATGTCTTATAGTTTCTATATGCATATGTATTATTAGTGTTAGAAGAGTTAATCAGCGGAGACTTCAAACACTAATATAGTTCAACAAAATGGTACTTTCTCAAATCAATTTATAGGTTTATATAAACAGATGCATGAAAGGCTGTGATAATTTACACAGAAAGAAGGGGAAAATGCCCCAACACACTGCTATTAACCAATAACTAACCTACCATGATTACAGTGAGTCCCTAAAATTGGGTTGCTTTATATTTAATGTGTCTGAGTAATGTATTTTTAAGAGCCAACTCATTTAAATAACCCCTTAAAGTCTCTAAAATAGCCTCTGTTGAGCAACACTGTTTTCCTTAGTTTCTGTGTATATTACTCCTGGCTTTCATTCACCTATTTATATATAACGGAGGAAAGAAAATGTTGATCAACAGAAGCTATATTGGTGGCTTTAAAGGGTCCCTTAGGTCTCATTATTAAAATGCATGATATATGACCCAGTATGGGGCTCTCACTGTTTAGGGATAAGAGCACCTCAGCAGAAAAGACTGGAAAATGGCAGGTAGCTCATCATAAATGTGTGTTACTAATATTTCAGTGTTTTATTTTACAGATAGAATGGCATGTTAGTTACTGGTTAATAGCAGTGTTCCAGTAGTGCTTCTATGTCTCTTTAATTTAATATAGGTAAGGTGATATCACTAAGCTCAGCTCCGGTCTGGAAATGGACCACGCTGGGCCAGAGGCGTGGAACCCCAATCCAGGTATTCACCAGAGCCCCTGATGGTGGGGATGGACTTGGCAAGAGGCAGGACGCGGCCCTCTGGACAGTGGCACAGATACAGAGACGGTAAAATCCAAGGATAGCAGGGGTAGTAGTTACAAGTACTGAAGAAACTGCTACTGAGGTTGGATACCATGACAGGACTGAAGCAGTGCTGGAACCAGACATACAGGAACTGGACGGTGTAACACAACCAGGAACCAGGAAGCCAGAGCACATGAGCATACTCAAGGATGCAAATGAGCACACTAAGATTAGCTATTGCTCTGACAGGGCAGAGAGGTTAGTGAGGGATTTAAATAGAGCAGGTGATGAGGCAGTCCAGCAAGGTAATGAGTGGCACTTCAGAGATAATGCCTGCAGCAGGGAGTGAACCAGGAAGTGCAAAGGTAAAATGAATAACATGACAGGCTAAAGGTAAACAAAATATAAAGTGCAGAAATCAAGGAACTGAATGAATCATGACATGTGAATAGCCATACATATTAATTGTAGTTGTGAATTGGGACTCTTTCTGGCAGATATGCACCTGGTCTAGACATTGGCATGCATAGATACACATGCATTCAGAGGCCTTTAATTGCATTTTTAGCTACCATTTCTTTATATCACAAATTATATCCATGTATACATCCATATATACCCCCCTGACCTGCTTACCTACCCCATTCCCTTCCTTGTGTCTCCAGTTAGTCCACACCCATCCAACAAAATTGTAAGGTCCCACAGGCAGGACCATCTATCCTCCGCCTCTTTCGTCCCATCAACTCTTCTCCCCACTTTACCTACGATCTCAGTCCCATCTTTCCTATCCACTTCCTTTCTCTCCCTGGCTAATGTAAATCCCTCTCCCCTCCCACTTCTACCTAAGCGCACCCTGAGGCGGCATAACACCTCTTCCTACTTAAACTACTCTGTGTGGTCTTTAAAGACTGCATGGATGAGTTAGGTTAGGTACCTAACTAGTACATAGATTGCGTAAATGACCTACTACGCATGCATCGTGTCTGCTAGGTGTGAATAAGGTCCTAAGGCTCATATACTCATACTGCATTACATGTCTAAGCAATGCTGCCATTTCCTTAGTTCCTTTATTTGTCCGGGGTACACTATTTTCAGATAATTGGCCCACATCAGTCTCTGACTGGAAAGCACATACAGTTGCCAAGACTATGATAAAATGGATGTAATAATGAACATGTGTAGTCAGATATGAAACTCTTTTTAATGTATTTTGACATAAGACACTTTATTAGTATCATGATATAAACGCAATGACCAAGCTTATAATAATACTGTATTTTAATATAAATATGTGACAGGGACAGTTAAACAGTGTTTGTGTAACTGTTTTCTATTTACAGGAATTAGTTTAAACTTTTATAGTTTTGAGTTTAGTGACAAAACGGCATTGAATTGACATGTATATCATTTATTTATCATCAAAATATGAAAATATTTTTATCTCTGTGGGTTCTCTGATGTCTTATAAGAATATTTTTTTGTGAAAAACATCTTCCACACTCAGTGCACAAAAATGGTTTCTCACCTGTATGAATTCTCTCGTGTCTAACAAGATCACATTTTTTGGAAAAACATTTATCACACTCAGAACATGGAAATGGCCTCTCACTTGTGTGAATGCTCCTATGATGATTTAGAAGGACTGATTTCTGTCTAAAACATTTCTCACAGTCTGAACATGGAAACGGCCTCTCACCTGTATGGACTCTCCTATGTCTAACAAGACCTGATGCATATTTAAAATATTTCCCACATTCAGAACACTGAAGTGGCTTCTCACCTGTGTGAACTACCTGATGTTCAATAAGATTTGATTTCTTTGCAAAACATTTCCCACATTCAGAACAAGAATAGGGCTTTTCACCAGAATGACTTCTCTGATGATTAATAAGGACTGATTTCTGTATAAAACATTTCCCACACTCAGAACATGGAAATGGCTTCTCACCGGTATGAACTCTCTGATGGCTTATAAGGCTCGATTTCCTAGTAAAATGTTTTCCACAATCAGAACATGAAATTTTTTTCTCACTCATGTGAACTCTTTGATGTCTAATAAGATCTAATTTATGTACAAAATACTTTCCACGCTCAGAACATGAAATGAACTCCTCATCTGCACACATTTTCTGAGGACTAAAGAGATTTGCATTCTGGATAAAACATTTACCATATTTAGGAATGGGGCATATTCTATCTTCATTATGAGCTGTATTATTCATAACAATATCAGGAGAAAATTGCCCTTTATAACAAGGATTAGACGATAAATCTGCACTGTGACGTGTTTGATACATATACGGCAGGGTAACACTGTCTTCTGGAGAGTCAGGTGTAATTTCATCATCTTTTTCAGAATCTAGAGATAAATTGAGACGTTCCTGTGATATATTCCTGTGGTTGTCTCCATCTGCTGGTAATAAAATAGATCAAATCATAAATGAATAAAAAAAATATTCTGGTTTTATAATTACTTGTACTGTTTAAAAGGTTCCAGATTTTTGAGCCTCATTTAACTTTACATAATCTTTTTTTACTTCCAGAACATACTTGATTGGAGTTTTTAGAGCTTCAAATAATCTACATATTGGCTGCGTAAGAATTCTAAGTTGTAATTCAATATAGCTCGAGCAGTCACAACTGCAATTGAACATTCACATATACTGCATCTACAACCTTTGTATCTGGGGAAGCAAGTATGGATGTGTAGGCATAACCAAGGCACCTAGTGATACATTCTCTTTGAGTATATTGCATGTCCTTGGCAGATGTTGATATTACAACAGTTTGGATACTCTGCATGGCCACTTGGTAGGTAAATATATTTGCCTCATTCGGCAGTCTGTCCACCTCACTACTGCACATACACACACACCTACCTCTATCTTCTTCCATGAGCACACAATCTTAGATATTTTAGCCACCAGTATTTTTGAAAGGTAATTGGTGAAACTAATGCCGTGTGTTAAATTACAATTAAATGTCCAGTTGTATTTAAGGTTTTGTCTAAATCAGTTAAAAGGGGCCTTATTTTTTTTATTTCAATAAATGACTCACAAATATATTGCAGAAAATAATTACAATGTCTGAAGTATTTTGGCTCCACTGGGCTGTTCCTACTCCATAGAAAGTTAAGATAGTTTTGAAAATTACTGACAGCAATCACTGGAATATTTTGGTTCAATAAAGCTTTCTGCTAGTTGTGGTGGTCAATCAAGGAACAAAGAGCCGGATTTAAAATTTCCATTGAAACTGCTGTCAGAGTTCTGATACCAGATGGCCTCGCTTATCCTAATTCCCATCAGTGCAAAGGGAGACCACTCTTTTTAACCTGTTGAACACTCGTATGTCTAACGATGTCTGATTCCTGTGAAAAACATGTCAAACACTCAGAACACAGTACTGGCTATTACTAATGGCTATTCATCTGTGTGAATGGTTTGATGTTTAGTAAGTTGGAATTTCCATACAATACATTTTCCACATTCTTATGAAAAAGACTTAGCACCTGAATAAGTTATCTTGTGCATAATGAGGACTGATTTATAATACAAATGCTTTCACTCCTGTGTGAATCTTCTGATATTCAACAAGATTTCATAACCTTGTAAAATATTTAGACCCTCACGGGCATTGAATTTTTTTTTTACTATATGTGATCCCATATGTTTAATATGGGATTTTTTTGTAAGACAATAACCACATTTAGAACATGTAAATGGTTTCTGCCCTTGATGAATTCTCTGATGTACATTAAGTAATGCTTTCTTTGCAAAACACCACAGTTAGAACAATAGTATCTGTTATCAGCGTGCTCTATTTTATCCATATTAACACATGAATTGTTAGGTGAACTCTACTTATGATGAAGAATATGATGATATCAATATATTATATATTGTGAAGAATGTGTAATGTGATGTATAGGGAAATGATGGCATTTTACCAGTGCACAGAACTAACTTTCATTATACAGAATACAAATCCTTAGGATCCATCCTTGTATACTGAAAGGCATTCTCTGTGTACAGAGTGTATGCAGGGTGGGTGATAGTAGACCAGTACAGTAAGGGCTTGGTTAAGCCCTTACTTTCTAGCCACACTTCCGCACCGGCCTCATTTTAAGGAAAAACGTAGTGTTGGCCGCTCTAAATCAGAGTATGCACAGGGAAGAGACCCCCTCTCATGTACAAGATCCGGACCTTAGAGCCCAGCAGGTCTGCATCCAGTCCAAGCTGTGAGGCCATGTTGATGTGCTGCCATTAATGATTTAAATAATTATCGTCCATCCTATTTTCTTACCAGCTGTATATAAGATCTCATTGCTATGCAAAAAAAAAAAAAAAAGGCTTGCTGTGCTGCAGCATTCAAATATATTGTGAAGAATGTGTAATGTGATGTATAGGAAAATGATGGCATTTTACCAGTGCACAGAACTAACTTTCATTATGAATACAAATCCTTAGGATCCATCCTTGTAGAGTGTATGCAGGGTGGGGGATAGTAGACCAGTACAGTAAGGGCTTGGTTAAGCCCTTACTTTCTAGCCACACTTCCGCGCCGGCCGCATTATAAAGGAAAAACGTAGCGTGGGCCGCTCTAAATCAGAGTATGCAAAGGGAAGAGGACCCCCTCTCATGTACAAGATCCGGACCTTAGAGCCCAGCAGGTCTGCATCCAGTCCAATCTGTGAGGCCATGTTGATGTGCTGCTATTGGCCTGTTCTAAAAGTAGATTCAAATAATTTAATGATTTAAATAATTATCTTCCATCCTCTTTTCTTATCAGCTGTATATAAGATCTCATTGCTATGCCAAAAAAAAAGGGTCTGTGCTGTAGCCTTCAAATATTTTGGGGAAAAAATGGCGACATTATAATACTTCCATACGAATGAGGCGAGGGTGCTTGCAAAGGGTTTACCGCTCAATTGTACACTGCTTTAAGGCATGCCACAGGATTTAATACCGTTTCAGGGCAAAACAGCCTCGAAAATTCATTAAAGAAATATAATTCAGAGAGTTTCTGAGACCACGAACGTGCACACTTCAACAATTCAAATAGTTACAAGGCAGCACGGTGGCTCAGTGAGTAGCATTGTGCCTCATAGCGCTGAGGTCATGAGTTTGATTCCTGGACTAGGCCTTATCGCTGTATCTGTAGATCAATGCCATTATGTAATTGACAGATATTTACAAGTGAGTGTGGGTCCCCGTAGCTTACAGCCACATTGATGAGGCATAGCAATCGACCCCTGGAGCACCGAAAGCTAAGTAAGTTTCACCCAACCCACTCCCTAAGTCTTCACCCACAACCTAACCCTAAGTCCCGGTTCCATTCAAAATAGGGACAGCCAAAAAGCAACTTTCCGCTACTTCGCAAGGCAGCGTTTCTTAGCGGGGACTTGCAACGTTATAAATTAGCACAGTATGATACTTCTGTATTAACACGAGAAAATAAGAGCTACATCCTATTGTAGTACTGTGGGAAGATACTGATTAATGCTGCTTAATGTTACATGTAGCAGTGCATACACAGGTTCATGGGTAATGTCACAACCCCTATCACCCCACTCATCAATCACTATGCAGACATCCCATGTACTGTGTATGAGAATAACCAGGCAGTGAGTGGTAGGAGATCTTTCGTTAGGTCAGATCCAGAACTCGCATTTTCCCCCCAGGTTCTGTTCCTATCCATTGGAAATGCAGTTGTTGGTTTGGCCGGCCCAGCTAAATGGCAACCGTATCATTTTAGAAAATATTTTTATTGTGGTTTTTAATACTGGGACTGGGAACTTATAGTGAAGGCTCCAAGAGCAAAGGGACGACTTGTGGTGGCCTGCAGAAACAGACACTGGGGAGAGTGAGACCATACAAGGTTAGGCTGCGAGAGATGGAAGGCTAATGTTAGGCTGCAGCAGATAAAGGGTTAAGGTTAGGGTAATAGAATGGGAGGGTTAGGGTGAGGACTGGGTAAGGGTTGGAGTTAAGGGAAAATCTTACCTGTTGGCTGGGCAGCATTCAAATCTTGACCCATCGCTAGATCCAGGGATTCTTATTTGCAGCAGTTGCAAAGTGACTACTGCCACTGCTCCCTTGTCAGAAAACGATGCGTCACAAATAGACACATTGTACCAGCAAACCACTGCATCCCATGGGAATTAGGACTCTCTCTCATTCTGCACAGGCACACGTATATGATCTACACGATGGGACCACAGTCCAGACTATTCAGACTTCAGAGCATTATGACCGGACCTGGGTTGACTTATAAAACTTAAATTGGGCCCTTGCTGTCAAAAGTCCATCTTTCTGAACACAGATGTCTGAGTGGTGCGGTCCTGATTGCTCAGAAGATCCTATAGCAGGAATATTCACAGAGGAGTACTGGATCTGCCACAATGTGATTAGGAGTCTAATATTACTGGATGGCTTTAGTCTTTTTTTTTGTAATTTAGTGTTTTTACTCACTTGTGTCTGTCGGGATTTCTTCCTCCTTACACTGTTGATCAATACTAATGTACATCTTCTGTTCTCCGTCTACACGATCAACATTATTGTCAAACACCTCATCGCCCTAAACAGCAAACAAATATCAATGATTTAAGATCATTTAGAATGCTATCTGAGAATAAGACTTTTATAGTGCAAAGCCACTTTATTATTTGATAGGAGACTCAGTTCCATCTACCTGATAATCCTGTGTGACATTGTTATTTTCTACTGTATAATCCAGTAAATAGGGAGAATGAGGGCATCTCTCTGGGGTATTTCTGCTACTGGATCCATCTGTAGGAGACACACAGTGACCAGTACATTAGTGTATTTCCCTGAAAATAAGCCCTAGCATAATAGCCCCAGTAAAATAGTTAGCCAGACAGACGCATTTAGTACGTCTGTTGCAACACACGACAGAGGTATTGAATTATAAAATAGTAATAATGCACTACGAGCAGGCTACATGTAAAAGAAGTGCATGTAAGTGTTATAACGTCACCCTTATAACAACAGTTCTCTCATTTACAATAAGTGAAATTCTCATCTTACCGAGTGGTGTCACATTGTTGTTATTTTCCAGAATGACATCCTTGTAGAGATCCTGGTGTCCTTCTATGTACTCCCACTCCTCCATGGAGAAATACACAGCGACATCCTGACACCTTATAGGAACCTGACACACACAATGATAGTCATCAGCCACACACATCCCCTGGTGTCACTGTATAATGTCCCATTCCCAGCAGTCACCTCTCCAGTCACACACATACCCTGGTGTCACTGTATAATGTCCCATTCCCAGCAGTCACCTCTCCAGTCACACACATCC
>WWET01006643.1:13100-24289 GCA_011038615.1 Limnodynastes dumerilii
TTCAGCTGGCGTAAGGAAGGGGCCATACGCTCGCACAGGAGCGTATGGCCGCCTAGCCCTACCTCCCCCCGCCCACCTACACTAACCTGAACGTAGGGAGGCTGGGAGACGTCCCCTCCAGCGTCCCTACGGCGCTGCCGTAGTAACACCGGGCAACATCTGCCCGGCGCATGCGCAGATCGGCTGAAAACGGCGGGCGTTGCTAGGACGGCGGGCGTAGTTCAGGATCAGGCCCTATGTTCCTGGATGGGAGATTTTGTCTTTTGTTATGTGTTTAAATGGAAATAATAATTATGTTTTGCAGTGTTAACACGGAAGAGTATAGAAGCATCCTGGCTTTTATCTTTGCTGTTGATGAAATCAACAAGGACCCTGATCTTCTTCCCAATATTACTTTAGGCTATCATGTGTATGATACTTGTGGAGATCCCAAGAAAACCTTACACTATGTCCTAAAAATCTTGTCTAGAGAAAAGGAGGCGCCAAATTATTCTTGTATGGGAAATGGGGAAGTAGCTGGTTTTGTTGGTGATTCCGACTTTCAAACAAGTCACGCAATGGCTCAGTTACTGAATCTCTACAAGTATACACAGGTATGTGGTCTCCTAGTAGTCTCAATATGCAAAGAGAGACACATTACATGTCTGTGACTACAGAGATATGATAGCAATGTAAAAAAAAAATTGTTCTAAGACTTATGCACAGTAAAAGTAATAGAATGTATTTGCTAATCAAAGCACACTCATTTAGTAACAATATTAAGCAAGGGAACACTTTTATAGATTTAGTGAAATAACAAGTAAAATGCATCTGCTATAGTTTACAAAAAGGTAACAAGTATTATGAAGGAAAGAAAGATGTTCTTATAGGAAATATATACAAACCATAAAATGATGATAAAAGGCTGGATCCAGACTTAAGAGAGAGCTTGTAAATAAGAGAGGACAGTTACACCTGGGCACAACCATGTTGATTTCAGGGGAAGTCAGGTTAATTGTATTCTTTGCTTGCAGGGATATATCTTTGAATTGCTTACTGCACACAGATACTGATCAGCTTTACTATTACACTGTTATTTAGACTTGGGATAGGAAACATCACCTCTCAACTCTAATACTGTTTGTAACAGATGAAATACGACTCCCCTGCAATCAACATGGTTTAGCCCAGGAGGAGGACTTTCCTCTCTTAGGACCTGATTCACACTTAAGAAATTCCTAACATGACATTCAAAGCTGAAAGTGAAGAAACCATTGAAGCTAAATGGGATACATGCTAGGATACTAAAATAGCTTTAAAGGGTGCTGCTGAAACTATTACCATAAATATTCATTTAGTCAGTGAGACTTGGGGCCTCATTCACTAAACGTGATTTTTTTTGAGCGTTTTGGAATCGCGGGGCATCGCGGCCCATCGCTGCGATTTTCCCGCAATTTATTTATTTTTGTTCCAAATTCATTAAAACGCGATTTTTTTTTCAAACACAGGCGATGTGCCGCGATGCTTTTAGGGCTTAATCGCGTTGATTTTCATTAAAAAATCACCGCGATTAGCCCTTTAACTAATCGCAGCAAATCGCATGCGTGAAAAAAATCCAAAGTGCTGCATGGCTGCAATGTGTAGCCATGCTGTACTCATTGAATTACAAGGATCAGCAAAGGTGATCCTTGTAATTCTGTGTATACAGCATGGCTACACTTGTAGCCATGCTGAAGATAATCAGCGATCCCGGTGAAATCGTCTTTAGTGAATTACAAACTTCCTATGTTTGTAATTCAAAAAAGTCGGGACCGCGAATTTGGGACCCGCGATTAAAAAAAACGCTAAATCGTGCGATTTTTAGCTTAGTGAATACACTTTTAAGCTAAAAATCACATGATTTAAGGCGATTTAGCCCAAATCGAGCTTAGTGAATGAGGCCCTTGATGCATAACATTTGCCATGTGCATGCGCAGATTGCTAAAAAAAAACACCAACTTAAGCACATGGCATGCGTATATTTATAAACTTTGTTAAGTCTAAAGAAGACCCTACTTAAGGTGTTTAATTCAATCACTCTTTAAGTCTATAAGTCTTTTATCAATTAAAATAGGGACAGATTTGAATTTTGGATAGCATGACATGTCTATTTATTTATTTGTTTATTTATTAGCAAGATTTTATATAGCGCCAACAGATTACGTAGCGCTTAAAATTTTAACAATCATTATAATAAGAATGGATGGTCACAGACAGACTGGGTAGGTAATAGGATGCTGTCCACAAGCTTACACAATAGAACATTAAAGATTGATACATAAGGACAAGTGCTATACATCGTGCTCAGTGCTCTGTATGATCCAGTCACACATAATTGTTAGTAGCAGGACTGAGGGTAATTTTAGTAAGAAAAGTAAAGTTTTCAAGTTGTGTTTAATCATTTAACAGAAAGGTAAAATGGATTGTAAAGTGGTTGTAAATGGGATTGACAACTATAAAGCAGTAGGTTGTACAAGTTGATAACACTTGAAGAAATTAGTTTTAAGGTAGCGCTTGAAAGTTTGGAGAGTATAGAATAATCTTAATGGGTGAGGAAGGTTATTCCAGAGAGTGAATGTAGCAGGGGAGAAGTCCTGTAACTGGGAATCAGAGCATTTGTTTAGAGTAGAGGAGAACAGTAGGTCCTGAGAAGAGAACGTGTCTAAGAGAACGAGCTTAGATCTTAGAATTGAGATGAGTGAGGATATGTATGTGGGAGCAGTGTTATTGATGGCTTTGTAGGTTAGCAAAATCATTTGCATTTGATTCTGTAGTATATCGGCAGCCAATGTAGAGATTGACAGATAGAGCAGCTCTAGAAGAGCATTTTGAAAGAAAAATCAGTCTAGCTGCTGCATGTAATATGGCTTGTACGAGGATATTTTTATAATATGGGAGTCTATGTCTATAGGACAACAATGCTATAAGATTAAAACATCAAACACCTACCCACCCTCATAAATCCCATAGGAACATAAATATATTCAGATACCAGTGATTGTGTTGTGTGCATGCAGGTAGGTAAAAAGTAGGCATTTTTGTAACTAACTGTTATCACAGCACATCTAGGAGTAGAGTCAAACCACAGGTCTGGTTTTCACCACGGCGCCTGAGGGTTAGATGCATGCTTGGCTTCAGACCTATGCAGTTTGCAACCCTAGGTGGCTGTCACAGGATTGTATGAAGTGAGTACACAGATAACTAGAGTTGGCACAGTAGAATACACCTGAAAGACAAACAAGACAGACTAACAATATACACGTAAACACCCACCAGGATAATGGCAGTACACCCGCCAGTCAGCAAGAAAAGTACACACTAGAGATACCAAGGAACAGTCAGAGACCAACTCAAGAGAGAAGGCAAACAAATGCTAGTTTAACCACACTGGACCGGATTCACACAGGTGTGGAATTTTGAATACAGGGCCACTGCGCATACATAGTCATATAGACTACGCAATTTACGTAGTAGTCCTGTGCGCAGATTAACTATGTGCGGTGTTTAAAGACCGATCATAGTTTTTAAGGGAAGAAGAGGCGTGCTACGGCAGCCTCCATAAAGTGAGTGGGGGGAGGGATATAAATTAGGCTGGCAAGGAGGGCTGGGGAACCTCTGTGCGTATTTCCCTTCTTAAGAAGGAAAATACGCACAGGTAGTTAAGGGTGCCCTCGTAAGTGCCATTAGCCACTTAAAAACAGGGGCAGGGCGGGGAAGTAGGTGCGGATACATGAATATTATGTGTAAATATGGTCCACTATAACCCTCAGTGATCTAGTCTCAGATTTGGCTACATAAGGGAGTGAGAGTTAATCACATGACATATTAGAACCAAGATGTGCAAGCAATCATAGGACATGTCTCGGCTCCTGAGAAACAGCTGACACCAGAGTAGTGTACAACCAGTAAATACAAGTTGTCCCAGCTAGGACTTGGATGGCTAATAACAGAAAGTCCTGGCTGCATGGCAGGTGTAGCATTTGACATACCATGAACAGTGATTGTTTACACTTGCAATCGGGAAACTTACACTCTAATGAATCTAGCTCAATGTGCTGAGGCTTTTATACCTTTTTTGTGTAAATTACATCGCCCTCGTGCATCTGTTTTACTGATCAATAAATAGATTTTAGTTTCCACCATTTAATATGAAACTTCAGAGTTAAAGGCATGACAGTTACTCACAACTTCAAATTATACTCTTTGTTATTTTTTGTTTAATATAAATAAATATGCATTTTATACTGTACTCTATTCCTGCAGATTAATTATGGAACCAGTGACCCTATTTTTAATGACAAGGAATTGTTCCCAATATTTTTCCGGATTGCTCCAGATGATCGGGCTCGATATGAAGCGATTGTTAAGTGCCTGCAGCATTTTGGATGGAACTGGGTCGGAATCATTACACCAAGTGACGGAAGTGGGGACACGGAGTTAAGAGAACTCAGTATAATTATGACCCAGCGAGGGATTTGCATTGAGTTTATCATTAAAATGACTGATAATGATAACACTAATAAAAGGAAAATGAGGGAGATCCAGAAATTCTCTACTAGAGTAATAATAGTCTGTAGTCTTTTCTCCATGAATTATATGGATGCATTTTATGATTTGGATAATGTTAATGGTAATATCACACTAATCCTCCATGAATCATGGATTGGTATTAGGTATGTACAGGGTTTTATTTTTCAATCAGTAAATTGCAGCCTTATTATAACATTGCCCAGTAAAACGATCCCCCACATGAATAACATGATAAATTATGTAAACCCGGCTAATCGCCCAAATGATCCAATTTTGGAAGATATTTGGCTGCGGAGTTATAACTGCCTTTCAACAAACAAATTAAAAAATCAAATGTATCAAATGATATTTAAATTTCATGCAGTTAACTGCACTGGACAAAATTATATTTCATCAACCTTTCGTGGTTTAAAGGATTCAAAACCGGTCTACGCTTATACAGCAGTGTATGCCATGGCTCACTCTTTACAAAAAATGATACTGGTTAAAACAAAATCACATGGAATAAGACAAATAGTAAGTATAAAAGCTTAAACAAGTTTTGATTGTTACTGCTCTAGTTTAGGAATACTTAACATCAGTCATTTGTACGTGTTAAAATGAAAATGTATAAATTGGTGTCAGCTGGCTTACATCGATCACACACAAGCAATCGATATGGCTTACATCGATCACACACAAGCAATCGATATGGCTTACATCGATCACACACAAGCAATCGATATGGCTTACATCGATCACACACAAGCAATCGATATGGCTTACATCGATCACACACAAGCAAACGATATGGCTTACATTGATCACTACTAAGCAATCATATGCAATTGCATTACATATTTAATATGCGTGTATAGAATTATTTTATACAGCATCAGGTTTATTTAACAACGCATATGTTTGTATGAGAATATGAGTTGGTCACATACACAATCAGGACTGTCCTAAGGGGAGCCTGAGTATATGTTTAGTTGGCCACATTTATATAGTTACCAAATAAGATAGACCCATTGAAGAGAAAAAAAGTAAGTCTCACCTGTTGGGTATTGTGCTATTGGGGTGTCCTGACTTTGAACCTATTGGACATACCTGTGTAACAGTACTTAACTGTGATATCCTTTACTACTTATATCAATGTTTATTAATTGTTCTGTTTTGCCCATTGCAATTTATTTGTATCACCTTGATTTGGCAGGATTTTAAAATCTTATTTCTGTACAGATCTTTGGAATCCATCTTTGCAAATTAGCTTCTTTTGTGCTTTGGAATCACAGCAACATTGGAAATCTCCCTCATTATGTTTAATCAGCATGGAGCTGATTCATAGTTTGAGAGTGAGGGTAAAACAGATGAAAGTGTAGACCTGGGTAAAACCATTTTAAACTGCGAGGGAAAACAAATTTAAACTGTGAACACAAAACTATAGTTCAAAGGTAAAGTTTCCTAACTCTGCCTTAATCAGGGTTGCCGACTCTCCCGGAATATCAGGGAGACTCCCAAAATTTGGGCCTTTCTCCCGGTATCCTGGGAGAGCCGGCATATCGCCTGCATGCCCCGACACCCAAGTAATCATCAGTGTTACCTCTAGAGTTACTAGGGATGTCTGGGACTTGATGATATCATCAAGTCTCGCCCACCTCTTTAACACCTGAGATCACATGGCTGAATGACAGGGGCGTGGCTTAATGATGCGGTAATCTATGGAAGCTTTCAATAGTCGGCAACCCTGGCCTTAATTTACAGATTATTCATAAAGATTTACAGTATATGAATTCTGAGTGCTAAAGCAAAGTATCTTTCCTGTGTGCAAAATAATGTTTGCAGTGAAACATAGTTTTGCCCAAGTGTACAATTGCGCCTGTTTGTGTATCTCTCTGGATCATTCCCTATGTGTGTGTATATAGTCAAACAAATGTATATCTTAGTTTATGTTATGAATAAATGCATGTGTATAAAGCGCTCAGTAATAATGTGTAACTTTTTAATATACATTTTTTTATTTTCTCAAAAAGATGCACTTTATGAAAAAACTCCATTATATTGATACTACTGGAGAAGAACTTTTGTTTAATGAGAGAGGGGATTTACCCTCTAAATGGACTATAGAAAACCTGGTCATTTATGAAACAAAGACTGATTATGAGTTTTCTGTAAAACCTTTGGCCACTTTTAATGATTTACAAGAAGATCAGATTAGTCATACAGCAGAAGAGGACATCACTTGGAAACATGGAGTGGTATGAAAAAATATATAACATATAGGATTACGTAATGATTGATATATGTCACTTGTTATTAAGTAAATAAGAGTATTCACTTTTCTATATTTATTTGTATAACTGTCTATTTTTCATTACCATAATTTTTTAATCTGCGTTAATAATGTTGGGGTAGATCCAGAACTACGTTTGCCGTATTTTCGTGCACGTAAATTCGTCCCCTCGGCACACCCCTTGAACGTATGTATTTTGTTAAGATACGCTTTCCAAACCCTACCTTATCTTTTTCCAACATAACCGCAGTCATACGCACACGTACGTATGGGCTAGACGAATTTACGCAGCTAAGCACGCCCATACTGTACACTTTAAATACAACCCCCCCGCCTACTTCACATATTTCAGACGTATTTTGGAGGCACGTAAAATTGGCACGCCCACACGTAAGTATTTACGTGACACATACGTGTATGGCCCATACGTTCACAATTACGCTACGCTATTGAGCGTATTTTCTATGGTGCGCATGCGCAGTACTTACAAATACGCGATTTTACATCACTCCGCCACGCGTAAATTTGTGCCGAAGCGTAGTTCTGGATCAGGCCCAATATTTGACATTCATGTGCTTTAACCTGTTACCTTTGTACCTGTACCTTATGCATGTACTGTTTACCATATTAAATTAAATAATAATTTCAAGTAAAAAAAATAAAAATTAAAAATAACCAACTAACCCACGTCCTGTAATGATAGGAAAGTCTGGAGAAGGTTCAGAATACAGGGCCATATTCACACCTAAGAAACTTTGTCTTCTTAGGTGCGTAGATTACCAAAATGACCTACTACGCATGTGCACGCATATGCAATCTATATACCAGTTAGGTACGTAGATTGCCTCAGTGCGTTCTTTAAAGACTGGACGAAGTAGTTTAGGAAGAATGAGGTGTGCTTATACCGCCACAAAAAGTGATTAGGTAGAAGTGGGAGTGGGAGGGATTTAGATTATGAGGGGAGGGCAGGTGGGAGGCATTGTCTGTGCGTAATTCCCTTTTAAAGAAGGAAACTATACACGGTTTGTTAAGATAGCCCTATGGCACTCTTAAGTGCCATAAGGTACCTAAACACAGGGGGCAAGTTAGGGAATGCTCCAGTGAGTTAGGTGCAGATCTGTCTGCACCTAACTCACTCTTAGGTTAGAATACGTCCCACAGTTAGTAAGAAACTGTAAGTATTAAAATGAATTAAAAGCCCTGTTTCCATTTTCACCCTTTGTAGTCAAACAAAACTGAGCAGAACACTAATCTGTTTTTATTTTGTAAGGGATGGTTTGTTACATCTGTTGAGTCCTAATAATTTTGTAACAAAAAAATGTCTCTGCCTTGTTCTAGCAGAACTTGTGTAGGCTATGGGAACAGTGGTTACTGAAACTACATTTTCTCTTTTGTATAAGGGATAATGGGCCTGATCCAGACCTACGCCGATGCGCTGTGCTTACTAAAGCACATCGTATCGGCGTTGACTTTCCCCGACACTCATCCTGTGCGGCCGTATGGCCCCTTCCTTACACCGGCTGAAGGCTACCCTTACTTCAGCCGGCGTAAGGAAGGGACCATACGCTTGCACAGGAGCGTATGGCCGCCTAGCCCGCCCTTCCACCCTCATTAAACTAGCTCCCCCCCGCCCACCTACACTAACCTGAACGTAGGGACGCTGGGGGACGTCCCCTTCAGCGTCCCTACGGCGCTGCTACGGGCTCCCCCCGCCCACCTACACTAACCTGAACGTAGGGACGCTGGGGGACGTCCCCTCCAGCGTCCCTACGGCGCTGCTACGGACGCACGATCCACGATCGGGCGTTGCCGTAGCGACACCGGGCAACATCTGCCAGGCGCATGCGCAGATCGGCTTTTCAGACGATCTTACGCCCGCCGTCCTAGCGACGGTGGGTGTAGGTCTGGATCAGGCCCAATGACACCTAAAAACCCGACAATATTACCAAACAAAATATCAACAGGAATCAGCATTGTGCATGGGGATTCACACATTCTATAGGGCGTTTAGAATAGAAAAACATAGCACAAAATTGAGACTGGTTAAAAAAAATATGTTTTTATCTGATTTATTTACATCTCATTTTGTGCACAAGTTTCCAACCTCTCGATGCAATGAAAGATGTCCTCCAGGATACAGAAAAGCTTCTAATGGAGGATTTCATGTCTGCTGCTATGACTGTGTCCCATGTTCTGAAGGGGAAATGTCCAATGACACAGGTGGGAAAGTTATTTATAAAGGAAAAATCACTCATGCACTGAATCCAGACCTCCACACATACAGAACTCTCATGCCATTATCTCTTGTATAAACTGTAGCTTATATATGCTGCCTTAGGGTAATTCTAAGTCTCCTGTGTGCATCAGAGGTCCGTATGACCGTTGATTCACACAGACGTTGGTAAGTCCCTACTGTAAAATTTAAATGGTTCCCCATGCCCACCTTGCATGGTTTTGGCAAGCAGAGGAATGTCCCACCCTGTCATTATGATCTCCTATCATACAGAACTGCATTCTTATGCTAGGAGATCACCATCAAAACATCTGACATGCACATCTACAGATGATAAAATAAGGCTTACTTACTGAAGAGTCTTGTGTAAGTAGCCATCATATGGATTCCAAATCCAGTCCAATCTGATTAACTGAGACCACAAGTTAATGATAAGTCATTTCAGCATTTAATAAAAGTAGACAGAGTACACTAAACTGTTTTCCTGTTTTACTGACCCAAAACTAAATGTAATGTCCACAATCTATATCATAAATTGTAGCCATCCAAGCTATTCACACTTCATACTCACACAAAACCCTTCTATGTAACGAGCAGTACCACTTTCACAAACTAACAAATAGTAGTTATCCCGAAGTACTTCCAATTAGTAAGACCTTGAGCTGTATTCACACCTAAGAGTGAGTTAGGTGTGGACAGATCTGCACCAACTCACCTGTCCCATCTGTTTGTTCCTGAACTACACACAGACCTTGCCTTCCCCCCTGCCCTCCCCATCTAATCTAAATCCCTCCCACTTCCACCTTAACACTCCACGAGGCAGCTTAAGGCCGTCTTTTTCTAACGAAACTACTCCGTGCGGTTTTTAAAGTCTGCATGCAGGCAGTCTATGTACCTAACTGGTATGTGGCATGCATAGTAGTACATTTCTGGAAACTCTGCACCTAAGAAGCAGAAGTTTCTTAGGTGTGAATAAGAACCCTTATCACTTAAATCAATTGACTAATCATATTACTTATATGATGGATTACACCCATATTGGGTCTGCATTAATGTCACTGTGTAAGGAATGCAGGATAATGAATAAGAATGTTTGCATAATATTGATGTCTTGGGTTGTTTTTCATTTATTATTTGTAGACAGTGACATTTGCTATAAGTGTCCAGATGAAGAGTGGCCAGATGAAAGCAAAGTGAGATGTATTTCCAAATCCTATGACTTTCTCTCATATGAAAATGACATTATTGTGCATGTCTTTATTGTAACTGCTTTATCTTTATCTGTCATAACACTATTTACATTAGTAATATTTGTCTACTACTGGAACACTCCAATAGTGAAGGCCAATAACCGGACAGTAAGCTTCATTCTCCTGGTATCTATCTTGCTGAGCTTCCTCTGTGTGTTCTTGTTCCTCGGGCGGCCGGTGGATGTACTCTGTATCCTGAGACAAACATTATTTGGAATCTTATTCTCCACTGCTGTCTCCTCTGTACTGGCCAAGACAATCACTGTCTACATTGCTTTCAAAGCCACCAAACCTGGCAGTTCCTGGAGGAAGTGGGTGACAATGAAAGTATCTAATTATGTAGTCATTGTGTGCTCCTCTATTCAAGCATTGATCTGTGCTGTTTGGCTTTCTGTATCCCCTCCCTACCAAGAGTATGACCCTCACTCCTACCAAGGAAAGATAATCATTCAGTGTAATGAGGGGTCAGTGATTGGGTTTTACTCTATGTTAGGTTACATGGGGCTTCTGGCCTCTGTGAGTTTTATTCTGGCATTCATGGTAAGAACATTACCAGATAGCTTTAATGAGGCCAAATACATTACCTTCAGCATGCTGATGTTCTGCAGCGTCTGGATAGCTATGATTCCGGCTTATCTGAGCACCAAAGGAAAAGCTATGGTGACTGTTGAGATATTTTCCATATTATCTTCATGTGCAGGAATTCTTGGTTGTATATTTTTTACAAAGGTCCATATTCTTCTTTTAAAACCTAATTTAAACTCTAGAAAATATGTACTAGAGAAGAACACTTTATAAAGCTTTACTTATCAGAAGTGCTTATTTCCATAATGTTTGTGTTTTGCAATAATGCTTACATAAATAAGTATATATGCATGTACTGTAG
>WWET01006643.1:24314-43918 GCA_011038615.1 Limnodynastes dumerilii
GGGAAACTAATAAAAATGTTATCAACAGAAAACGTTGTGGTAGTGTTAGCATATAATTTAGTCACTAATTATTACATGTCATTTTGTATCCACTTAATGTAATATATATATAGCCATTTCCATTTTGTGTATACAGTGGGGCTCAGATACACCTTTCCTGATATGCTGTGGAGAAGCTAGATTGTAGCCCATTATAGTAAATTATTAAAATTTTGATTACCAAACGTACCATTTAGCAGCTGTCAGCTTCCTGCAGAGATAAGACAATGGAGCTGACATTACCTCTTGAATTCACAGGAAGAGTCATACATTATTTAACTGAATGAGTGATGTCAGTTCCGTTTTCTGATCTCTGCATGAACCAAGTTGCTGCTGCTAAATGTAAATGAAAAGTTATTTATAAGTAACTATAAGTAATAAGTAATTTATAAGTAACTATAAGTTTATTTATTTAATGATTTCTTAAGTCCCATTCAGCTTTACCCAGCAAATTGTGCCCACCATGTATGGCATATGTTGGGTACAATGTGCCAATTAATAAAAAATAAAAAAAAAGTATTTAGGGCTAGATTTTAAACTGATAATGACATGTGAATTATGTACATGAAAACATAAAGGATGTTTGTTCCAAAATATTTAAAAATTTAAAATAGCACTAGTGGTGAGCTGCTACAGTGGGATCAGAAACAGCTTTCCCATCTAAGATGCACCTTTTGTGTTATGGTGGAAAAGCTAGATTGTAGTTGATTAGTAAATCATTAATCAGCTGCTGGCTTCCTGCAAAGTTTAGACAATGGAGCTCATGCAATTCACAGGATAAGTCATACACTATTTCTACATGACATTGAATAGGTGACATCAGCTCCATTGTCTGATCTCTGCAGAAAGTCACAATCTGCTAAATACTAACTTAACACCTTTTATTGACTTCTGATGCCCTGTTTAACTTTTCCCAACAGGTGGGCCAGACATGTAATGCTGATTTTTCCCTGATTTTGGGAAATGTTTAACTGGACACAACTATATATGAGAGTATAAATGGCAACCGAACATAATAAATATAAATAATTCCAATAAAACTAAAGAATCTTAAATTAATAAATAAAAAGAACGTTTGTACATTTGGTCGAAATATAGTTTTGAGACGCCCATGGGAAAATGTACATTCACTTTACATTTTCTTTTTTCTTTTTTTTTTTTAATAGATTGATTAAGTTTTTTAAATTTTCATTGGGAACAGGGTTACAGAAAAATGAAAGGGCTAAACAATAATGCACAAACACAGCATTGGTATAAGACATAAAATACTCTAAATTTACAAGTGAACATAAAGCAAAAGCAAAAAACAAAAAATAAGAGATAGGGGAAGAGGGAGGGAAGGTATAGGGGGATGTGAAGGAGTCCATGATCAGCTCAGGGATCTAATAGTCCATCATGTAGTGAAGGCGTGATCTGATGATGTGGGAGCCATGGTAGCCATATACCTATAAAATTATTGGAGGTATTGTTAATTATGCTAGAGATATATTCCATCTTATATACCCGCCATATTTCTTTAGAAACAGTCAGAAGGGAAGGAGGATTAGGGTTTTTCCAGTGGGCTGCTATTTGGCAGTTAGTATAATTAAAAATGTGTTTTATTAGAAGATGTGTGTATTTAGGAACATTAAGTATGGTGCCCGAGAGTAGAGAGAATATAGGTGAAGGAGGAACGGAGATACCGGTCACTACTGCAATCAGGCGATGTATTTCTCCCCAAAGGTGGGAAATATTCGGGCAATGCCACCAAATGTCAGACAGGGTGCCTTCCTTGCCGCATTGACGCCAACATGTAGGGGAGGAGGATGGAAAGATTATACTTAGTTTTTTGGGGTTAAGTACCATCGGTAATACATTTTGTGAGAGTTTTCATTGATGCGAACACATAGCGAGGTTTTAGATAAAACATTTTCTAATAGAAACCCATTCCTCCTCCTCCAAAGTTTCTCCCAAATCCCGTTCCCACTGGAGCTCATGGATGTCTTTAGAAGGACAATTATACAGTAAGAATGAGCGGTAGAAAGTAGATATAAGTCTAGTTGGAGGGGACTGAAGAGCACACAGGGATTCTAGGGTAGAGGAAGCAGATGTAGAACATTGAGGTGGGGAGAGAGAATTATAGAAATTTCTTAATTGGAGATACTGATAGAAGCATGTCTGAGGGAGGTGAAGCCTAGTCTTAAGATCCTCAAAGGAGGGAAAATAATGTAGATGGGATAGTTCTGAAAAATTGCATATATATCCTGAGCCACCCATAAAGAAAAAGAATTTGCATTAAGTCCGGTGGAAATTGGGGATTATTCCAGAGGGGAAACATACGCCAGGGCTGATTAAGGAGTTCATATGAACGAGTAACTTTGTCCCATAAAGCAATAGAAAAAGCTAGGGTAGGGAGAAGGGAGCTACGTTAATAACGAGGTAGAAGCCATAATAAGAAAGAGGGTGAAAAAACTTCTGCTGAATGAACCTCTATATCTACCCATATCCTGGCGTTCAGAGAAGGATGTAGTAGAACGCATTGCATTAGGTCTGTAGCTTGGTAATATGCTAAGAAATTGGGGGCTCTCAAACCACCCTCTCCTATAGGTTTAAATAGTGTTTCCATATGAATACAAGGTTTACAGGCTGCCCATATTAACTTTGAAGCAAGTTGTTGATGCATTTTAAAACTCTTGGCGGGGACCCTAATAGGGAGGGTTTGAAATAAATATAAAAGGCAAGGTATAATATTAATTTGAGGGAGTTGATCCTGCCTACCCAAGATATTAGGGGAGGAAGGTAGTTTAAGTGCTATTATTTTGGACTTGCTTGGCTTACTCTTATAATTAGAGATTGAGCTAAAATAACGCAGTTCATTGAGGAGGTTTGGGAGGAATACGGTAGGATTTGTAATTGTCATCAGAATATCGTCAGCATATAAAGATATTTTATGATCAGTAGGGCCTACTGTGATTCCTGTGATATCGGGATTTTCACGAAGTTTGATGGCTAGTGGCTCTATCATCAATGCAAATATAAGGGGTGAAAGTGGGCAACCCTGCCTAGTGCCATAATAAATGGAGAATGGTGAAGATTTAAATCCATTAGCAAGGACAGACGCCATTGTATTAAAGTATAGAGCAGCTATAGCCCTAAAAAAAGGACCCTCTATCCCCATACCTGACAGTACTTGTTGCATATATGTCCATCCAACTTTGTTGAAAGCTTTTTCTGCATCCAATGCCACCACAAGGGCAGAGAAATGCCTAGTATTTGCAATGTGTATAAGATCAATAGCTCTCCTGGTGTTATCTGATTCTTGCCGACCAGGGACAAAGCCCACTTGGTTCGGGTGGACCAATGAGGTAATAACAACATTTAATTGGTTTTAAGTCGACGTTTAAAAGCAAAAGTGGTCTATAATTTCCACAGGATTTAGGGTCCCGTCCTGGTTTAGGAATTACAACAATCTTTGCCCTCGTGGTGGCTGGATCAAATTTTGCACCAGAGAGGATGGAGTTAAATAGATTCAGAAGCATGGGCAGGAGCTGGGTAGCACATTTTTTATAGTAAATGGCAGTGAGACCATCTGGACCAGGAGCTGAGACATCTTTTAGACCGCATACACGCAATCTACGCATCGAAACGATATGCAGATTACGTACAACAGCTACTACGCATGAGCAGTAGCTATTGTCCATTGAATTACGGCCGTCTATGGAAGACGGACGTAGTTCTGGATCCGGCCCATAATCAGTAAGTGCCTGCGAGATGGCATCAACGTGATCCTTCTTGAGGAGTAAGGATTCATCTAGGCGCCTTCTGACAGGGGGAGGTGAAGGTGAAGACAAATCTAGAGTAAGCAAAACTGAGGAATAATTAGACCAGGCCACCAGAGAAATAGAGGCATAAGCAAGACTTTGGGAAAGATTACGGTCTATAAGTATCATATCAATTCGATTGTAGATATTTTGTGGAGCAGAAAAGTACAGTTCTGTGAGATCCAGAACTGTATTAAAATCCCCACCTATTATAACAGATCCCTGGGCTATCTGCGAGAGGGTCTCAAAAAACACAGAAAGAAAAGCACCCTGGCCAACATTGGGAGCATATACTGATGCTATAGTGAGCTTTGTAGGACCCATTGAACCAGTAAGAATCAAATAGCGCCCTTGAGGGTCAATGGTAGAAGAGTCAAGCACAAACGAGACCTTATTGCTAAATAATATTGCTGTTCCTCTTTGTTTTGAATTGAAGGAGGCATAGAAAGCTTGAATATAATATCTACTGCGAAGGCTAGGATGAGGGCATTTAAAATGAGTTTCTTGGAGAACAACAATATCAATAGAATGACATTTGAACTGCTGTAGGGCCATGGTATGTTTGGTGGAAGAATTAAGGCCGTTGACATTTATAGATAAGTTGCTAATAGTCATGGTGGATTATAGATATAGAGTTCAAAAGTAACACTGGGGACTCCTTCAGGGTTAGAGGAGGGATGGTTGGGGAGACTGCACTCCTGTCATGGAGTAGAGTCCAGAAAAAAATACATGGTGCCACCCGAGTACCAGAACTATATGGGGTGTGATGGGCCAAAGGAGACGACAAAAAGCGTCCATGTGTGAAGTTGGGAGAGTAGGGGGGGAGAGTGGGGGACCAACTTAAGTATAACAATATACAGGAAAACATAGAGAAGCAACAGGTAAGCCAATGGAGAGCCAGAATGTTATATAAACATACAATGAAAATAGTATTGAACTAAAACCCTATCTAGTGAAAATTAGATAACACAATAAACATAAATTACAGTATTAACTATGGGAACAAAATAGTAATTCAATTCTATAAGTATGTGTAAATGTATGTGTTAGAAACTGATTAGCTTACGTAACCCTAAGGGCAATCATCTGGAAGTACCAGGAAGGTCCATCGTAAGAGTCCGGCATTTAAATCCAGCAGAAAGGATCGAGTTATTGCCAGGCAAATTCAAAAGTTAAACAGACGGTGTAGTGAAGAAAAATCCTACGGTAGCTGGTGGGTTAGGCATCCGACCACTTCAGAATGGTAGAGGAGGAGGTAGAAGTGTTTGACTACAGGAGGAGGTTGAGAGATCCACGAGGTCTTGATCCAGAGACTTCACAAGGTGAGTATTGCCGGAGAAAGAAAAGATCAGCTAAAAGGGAAACCCGCATCTGTAGCGGATAGCATTTGATCGCAATACTTGTGTGATTTCAGTGAGGTCTCTTCGCTTCTTTAAAGTTGTGGGAGACAGGTCCTGAAAGATAAGCGGGGAGGTATATTGATAGGAGATGTCAGAAGAGTTTTGCAAAGCTTGAGAATGCGTTTCTTACTAGTAAAATAGTGGAGCTGGGTAATAATATCACACGGGGGTTGACCAGCTGGGGGCTTTGTTCGTAGGACTCGATCCAGAAGAAGTTCAGTATTGGTAGCCATGGGGGACCAGGTGTTTGAATAAGCATAGCAGATAAGTAAGCAGGTCGGTATTGGATATAGTTTCCGGGACATTTTGAATGCAAAGATTGTTCCGTCCAGAACAGTTTTCTTGGTCTTCGATTTGCTCTTTCAGAAGATCCAGTTCCATTCTAATTGCTATGAGATCTATGTCTGTTTGGACTTGATAAGCACAGATTTCATCTGTCTTACTCTCCAATATATCTGTGCGGGTTCCAATCGCAGAGATTTCTGACTTAAGCTCTGTCACCTTGGCCTGAATCTCTGTTTGGATTGTAAGTTTGACTTGAGACGTAATCTCAGACAAAGAAGGATATTGTAATTCACTGTCAGCTTCAAGTGGCGGTGAATCTTGTGAGGGGGGTGACGAGGAAGCAGGCTTCTCTCGCTTGGAGAAAATGCTTGGGGTTTGCGGAGTCTTTTTCTGTCTCTGTGACATTTTAACCATGTAGATAGGATAGAACAACAATAGATGGTTCTCTATAAAGTGGTATATTGGTCCAACCACTCTCCCATAGGTTTAATAGTAGAACAATGGCATAGGTAAGGGGTTAGTGGAAAGCAGGCAATAGGAACCTTGTAGTCTGAGACAGAAGTTCTCAAAATTAAAGACTGTAGAGCTTGAAAAATATCAAGAGGGGTGGTAGCTGTAAGAGTGAAGTATAATGGTACCTGGGCTATTTATAGCTATGAGCTATAGTGATGAGATGTATAGGGTAGCAGGTAATGTATAACTTTAATTATTGTGGGTGTTAGGTTCCAACCTGATGCAGGGAAACTGTAGGAGGAAGTGGTGCTGCAGCCCCTGTAATGAAGCCCGCAATCCATGCCCCTCTGGGAACGGCACTGAATGCTGGCTGGCAATGGAGGCACAGGCTTCAGGCCTGGGATATGCCACTGGGTGCAGGGGCACTAGGACGTCTCAGATGATTGAGGAGAAGGATCACCACGGGGGACCGACTGTAATTGCCCTCAGCATCCGTGGGTAAGGAGAGACGCGGCGGAGCTCACTAAGGGCCTGATCCAGACCTACGTATAAGAGCGGAGCGTATTACCGCTATAGCGTAAAATCTTTCACTCCCACGACACTCCCCTCACCTTCACTTTCATACGCCGGCTGAATCCTACCCTAACTTTTCCCTGCGTCTGTACGGTTTTTCGTAGCAACGCGCTGTTCGTATTTGGCTAAGCACGCCCATACTGTACAATTTAAATGGCTCCCCCGCCTATATTTCTTAACTCCAGCGTATGCACTACCGTCGTAATATATACACGCCCCTTTGTCGGAAAATACGCAAAATCCCGAATCGTCGCTATGAAAAAGGTCTTTGCTATGACCGGAAGTTGTCACTATGCACATGGGTAGTGCGTTTTTTTGCCAATTTTATGCTTAAGATCAGCGTTAGATCGCATGCGAGCATAGGTCTGGATCAGGCCTTAAGAGCGCGTCAAGCTCCAATGGCCGCCAAACCATGCCACCTCACTTTACATTTTCAATGACGTGTGTAACCATGAAATTAAGAAAACAAGGGGGAAAAATAAAAATATTAAATTAGATTACATAGAGGTTAAAACATAATACTTTACCAAATGGATAACAATAAAAAAAGAGCACATTCCTTAGGAAAAGAAACCCACTGTGAGGAAAGGCTTGTAAATGTCCTGTCCTGGGGGTGCTTTACCCAGGGAGAACAGTGGTGGGAAAAGATCCAGGCTCACTTTTGGGGAAGAAGCTCAGCTTTCTGGAATAGTGTAGAGCAAACATGTGAAAATTGCAATCAAAACGTATATATTTTGCCGGTTGCAGTCTCCGGTCCAATGGCCCGCTTTGCGAAATAGAGACAGACGACAGTTACTTTTCAGATGTCTCTATTTTGAATGGGGGGTCATTTTAAAATTTAATTTTATGAATGGGTAAGTGTGCCGATCGGCATACTCACCCATTAATTTTCACAGGACCCACTAGACCCGTTGCTGACAGCTCCAGGCGGCGTGGGAAAATGAAAATATATGGAGCGAACATAAGTGGTCCTCTAACCTCCGCCTATGGATTAGATACATCGATGATGTGTTGTTTATATGGCTGGGGTCTCAAGAAGACCTAACAGATTTCTATGCCCATCTCAATAATAATTCCAAGAATATTAAACTCACATTTAATACCAGCACTAGTAGTGTAGATTTCTTGGACTTGTCCATATATGTTGAGGGAGAAGCTTTTAAAACAAAGAATTTTGTTAAACCTACAGATAGCAATTCATTTATAAATGTTGAAAGCTGTCATCACCAACAGTGGCTAAAAAACATACCTAAAAGCCAAATGCAAAGAATTAGGAGGAATTGCACAGATAAAGAACAGTTTATAGATCAAGCTAACAAAATGAAGCTTCTCTTTGTGGAAAAAGGATATAAAGAAGAGACTGTAAATTCCACTATAAGGGAGGTAGCTGAAATGGAAAGGTCGGTTTTATTACAGGATAAACAGGAAGAAAAATCAGGAAATGAAGAGTTTAAAATCGCCATGGTTACCAAATTCAACGTTCAATATAAAAAAATAGAAAGAATGATTAAGAATAATTGGGATATCCTCCTAGGTGATCCTCTCCTACAAGGGATCCTCCCCCAAAGACCAAAATTTATATATACAAGAGCCAATAATCTGAGTAACACACTTGTAAAGAGTGCTTTTGTGAAGCAGGTTCCTCATGCCACATCTATACGAAACAAGGGTTTCTATAGATGTGGCACTTGTTTGGTATGTAGATCTCATTCCCAACAAGCTACTAAAGTGACTACTTTCAAATCAACGGTTACAGGGAAGGAATACAATATTAAACATTTTATTACCTGTAATACGATGAATGTCATATACCTCTTGGAGTGCTCTTGCCACAAGCAATACGTGGGAAAAACGAGCAGAGCGCTTAAAACGAGATGGGCAGAACATTGTAGAAATGTAAGAAAAGCTTTAGAAGTTCATTCTCTCTCTGCCCACTTCAAAGAGGTGCATTCTTGCAGTCTATCATCCATGACCTCTATGGTAGGGATCGACAAAATATCTAGTAATTGGAGGAAGCCTGATATAAGCACAGCTCTGTCAAAGGCAGAAATGAAATGGGTGTATAATTTAAATACTTTACACCCAGAAGGCCTCAATAGTGATTTTGAGGTGAAATGCTTTTTATAACTTTGTCCTCCCTTTTTTTCTTATATCCACTTGAGAGGTCTTGGTGTTCTTATTTGTATGGACCTGTGTTTTATATATAATATATTTTCATTTAGTTTTATATGTATATTTGCTGGTTTTGTTATTTGCCGGCTATTTTTAGTCATATATATTTTGAATTTTTACTTAATTTGTATGTTAATTGGGCAAGTTAATTAATAATTTTATAATATGTTTTTATTATATCCTTATATACATAGTTTAATTCTAGCATATACATGGGAACGTATAGATATAGTATATTCCCCTGTATGCTAGTAATATGGGCAGATCTACATTTATATTTGTGTTTTATTTGCCCCTTTTTATTCTTATTTTCATTTTAAATATGTTCTCCAGCACTGCTTGATTAGGATTTTAGGAAGAGCCAGTCTTGGAATTCAATCATACAATATAGGAGAAAATATGCCATTAGAACTATTTCATCATGTGACTTTCTAATTGACCATTTCCCCTATAAAGCTAGGACTAGCACATTCTTTGTTTAGACCTTGAGAAAGACGCATGTAAGCGTTGAAACGCGTTGGTGAATGTGATTGGCCGCACTGTACATTCCCTTGTCAGTAGTATTACTGTTAGTATTACTGGGACTCAGAGAAAAAAATTTGGAGAGTTGGAGATACGTGTGGAGCTTGTTATATTGTGACTATTTGTTCACACATGCCTTTTTGACATTTTATTCATTTGAAATGTCCACATGAGAATGTGAGTATTTCTTTTATCTGCTTTAACTTGCACTTTCATTAAAAGACTTATTGCACCAGGTCCGTGCGCTGCTCTCTTTTCTTCATTTGTTAGCCGTATCCTGGCAACTGCAAGATTGACACAGCGCGCTCAGGACAGGAGCAGAGTCTGGAGACAGTCTGACTAACCAGAAACCACGAGGACGCCGACTTGCTGCTTCATTGTGGCCAGGTCCTGGAAACTAGAGACGGATTCTATCTTTTTCTACAAACTGTGAGTGATCATCTCTGTGGAGATATACGGAGAGCGTTTTTGGAACTTGCACACACGGATATCACTCCAACATATTATATCCCAAAAGGAAGTTATCCTTGGAGACTGTTTGACTCTCATATGATACAGATAGACTTCCATGTTGTTTCTGCAGTATCGCTGCATAGTCACAACGTTCTCTTTATTTCCCAGTTTGTGTTTTTTTTTTCTCTTTTGGAGATTTTGTCTGATTCATTACCATTTGCATAATACTGTATTTTCGTAAAGTATTGGGTAGTCATTTATCTGCCAGGGAGAACATTTATCCCTTTTTACCCTCATATTTTTTTTATTTCTTCTAGCCCTACACACGCTTGTTTAATCCGGGTTTACTCTCTTGGTGACACAGGAGTTAAACCAATTCTACTTTTCTACTATTTAGAGGACAGACATTCAGTTGTCATTCCCTTGTTCTTTTACGGATATTTTCTGAGCGTGTTAGTTATAAGCGCTTTATAGGGACTGTTCTGTCTTTTTTGTGATCCCTCATACCAATCCTACTTTTCTACTATTTAGAGGACAGACATTCAGTTGTCATTCCCTTGTTCTTTTACGGATATTTTCTGAGCGTGGTAGTTATAAGCGCTTTATAGGGACTGTTCTGTCTTTTTTTGTGAGCTCCAGAGAGGTGAGTAACCTCTCTAGGGCATTTTAGTATTAGGGGGGGGTTAGGGTTAGGCACTTAGGAAGGGAGGGTTCGGACCATAGAAGAGGATGGTTAGGGTCAGGCTGTGGGGAGAGGGGTCTTAGGGTCAGGCTATAAAGAAGGGAGTATTAGTGTCAGGCTAGGGAGAAGGGAAGGTTAGAGTCAGGCTGCTGGGAAATGAAGGATTAGGGTCAGGCTGCGAGGAATGGAGGGTTAGGGTTAGGGTAATGGAAGGGGAGGGTTAGGGTTAGAATTAGGGGAAGGGTTGGGGTTAGTTTAGCCACTCACCTTTCGGAGCACTGTGTTCAGTGCTCTGGGGATCAATTGCTATGCCTCTTCGAAGCCTAAGCAATCGATATCCTAGCCAGTTCAAAACTGGCTGGGAGAGAACGGACCTATCGAAATAGGACCATTCTTTGCGTGGACCCAAACCCATATTTTGCACCCCCCTTGTTATGACACTCCGGGTTTACCTCGATAAGAACCGAAGTGGTCGTGGCAATATTCGTAGGTTGGTGTGGTACCCTGGGATTACCATGGGAGAAAGAGATAGAGTGACCGAGTCAACTACCGGGGCACGTGGTCTTTATTATCGGGGGGGGGTTTCACCAGAGCCCCTGATGGTGGGGATGGATTTGGCTGCAGCCCAATAACCTGGTCGTGCCACGTTGAACCAGACTCGAGGAAGAGAAGAGGAAACCTGGAGTGGATAACAGACTGAGGGGAAGGGAGCAGTAAGGTAAGCCGGAATAGAGCCAGTCCGGAAGAGACCGGACTGCGACGGACTACGGAAAACACAGAACCCGGCACGATGGACAGAAGATTGTTCACGGGACTGGACAAGACGCACAAGGGCTTGCACACACACACACTCACACAGCGGGGCCTCCGAAGAGGTAACATAAAGCGGGCACTCAAGGGATCAAAAGGTACAGCGGGGAAGGTAGGTACAATAAAGGGTGAGAACCAGGGCAGGATACACAAAGGGAACTGAGGCAGGAATCAAGGCAGGTAAGTCGGTCAAACAATGGTCAGATCACTAGGCTGAAAGCACTAGGCACACAAGGTAAGTAGCAGGTCACAGAACTGAGAAACAGACTCTTAGAACTAGGCAAGAATTAACACACACTCTGCCAGAATGAACCTGCAGAGTGTAACACCCCTATTACTATGTGGAACCAGTGAACCATTTGATTATATGCAGGGCCAGTGCAATGTCACGCTGTCAGCGAACGTGGCTAATGGGGCGCTCCTGCTATCAACTGCTGCACCAGTTACGCTAATAGCAAACCTCCTTTAAACTGTCCTGTATAACTATTTCAGCGGCTGATAGCAGGTACCAGATTGCTTTATGATGCTGACGTTAGATCATGCCAGCATCACAGTAAAGAGAGTATGCACTGCTTAAAAATGCAGCAGACATAACACATCAAAGATAAGTAAAGTATTTACTTAGGAGGCTAGAGCTATATAAATGGGGAATTACTGGGAGCTGGAGTCACATGAATGGGGAATACTAAGAAGGCTGGAGAGACATACTGGGGAGGCTGAAGAGACATTATGGGAAATACTGGAAAAGCTGGAGATACATGAATGGGGAAAACTGGGGAGGCTGGATACACATTATGGGGAATAATGGGAAGCCTAGATGAGACTTTTTATTTTTTTGTGGACCACACAATCTTAGACTTTTGGCCCAATTGGGTTTTTGAATTTACTACTTGGTGTAGAGCACTTTCCACAATGTGTTTCAGGCATGCAGCCCTTTATGAAGTGCTCCACATTCTGCAAGGAACTGGTATCCCAACAAGTTGAGCCGTTCATACTATGTCCACTGTTGGGCCCAAAGGATCATTAAATGCTTAGGTTTTACTTTAATTTAAGGCTTAAAAAGGGAGAATTAGGATTAGGACTTAAAGGGAAGTTAAGCTTAGTTAGGCTGCAGGACAAGGAAGAGTTATTAGAGGAGCTAGAGGTCATTACACCCACTGCACTGCCCACTCTCGATAGTAAATCTGGACACGTATGTGTCCATATTCCTACCTTAATTTTTACACTTACCTTACCTTACACTAGACTGCAGTCATACACTATTTTGTGGTCAATACCACTGAGTTTACCTGATGTGTCCTTTAGGTCATTGTCAGACTTTACTTTTGTATGTGGAATATATATTTGTGCCTTATTAATATCTATGAATCTGATGCAGATTTAAGATTGTTTTACATATACAAGCGTACTTAAGTTATGCACTAATAAGGATAATGCACTCCCCTGGCCCTCTCCTTTCACATAAGTAACTTCACTTTTACGTGCTTCTCTCTAGTCATCTGTAATGCCTTGTCATACGTAAGTGCCTAAACCAACCTATACTTAACAATTTAATGTTCTTTAGCTTTGATGCAATTATTAATTGATTATATGGAAAAGAAGTAATATGAAACTGTTACTAAAATTGAAAAAATAAGATCAGAATTAGAACAATATCAAGATAGAGAGGATTTTAAGATTAGAGGGCCGTATTCACTGATCTGTTTGTTTAAAGTACGCAATTATGCGCACTGATAACTCTGAGTTCAATTACCAGCATCAAGTGATCAGTCAATCAAGACTTCGGTGTGGGACGCCCCAGAGAGTCAGAAACACACAGGTCAGGTGTTAGCAAGGCTCTAGTTTATTCAGTGATTGGTCATCCATATTTATACAGTATTTCTTGCATAACGATTCATATAACTTGCATATTCATCAAAAATATCAAGACATGTCCACGAACAATGTTTCTGAGCCATCTGGCCTTTATTTCCGTTCCTGCAAAGCTTGTGGTGAGCCTACTTCCCCATTTAGCTCAGTACAGTTTCGATCATGATATCATAAGTCATACATTTGAACATTACTTACTTTCTATGGGCACTCTGCCATCTGTAACAGAGGTGCCAAGGCTAAAAGGTCACTAGGCCCCTGGCCTCTTAGGCCTCTGGTCATCCAAAGGCCCAACTCCACTCTATCAGCACGCACATAGCAAGGCAACACCCATGACAATCCCCTCAAACGGCCATGTTGTCGGTGAATTCCACCTCCATAGGGAAACCTTAACCTTCTGTGTGCATTTACGTGCGTATATTACTTCCGTACATGCGTATCTAACTACGTAATCTGATGGCACTATATAAAGATCTGTTAATAAATAAAATAAATAATAAACTAACCGCGCCCTCAAATAATCATTTAAATGCTACCCCCCACCCACTGTCACGTAACTTTGACCGTATGGATTTGAACCACGCCCCTCCGCACGTGTGTCCCCAAGTGCAATTCACAAGTCTGTGTCTAATGGGCTTCTGTGCGTAAATACTATGTTAATTGTGTAAATAAAGTTACTATGCAGGCGCAGTTACTCCGATCCTAAAAATATGCATGTTACTCCATGCAAAAACGTATCTGTGAATCCGGTCTAGTGATAGTGGGCCGTATGCAGAGCTCCGGCCGCATTGCATTTGCGGCCGGAGTTTTCAGAAAAGCGCTACTGCGCATGCGCAGTCATTTTGTAACGTAATCTACATTACTTCTTGCAACAGTCTTAAAAACTGCGTATACGCAATCTACGTTGCAAAAAGTAACGTAGATTACGTTACAAAATTACTGCGCATGCGCAGTAGCACTTTTCTGAAAACTCCGGCCACAAATGCAATGCAGCCGGAGCTCTGCATACGGCCCCTTGAGGTGTGTCGCAAAGTGGAAAAACTTGAAAGAGATACTGTTGCAGATAAGATTAGTAAATAGCAAAGGAATCTAAGTGATTATGAAAATAACATACATATAATTAAAACCTAAAGAAAAATTTGGCACAGGGAAAGTTAGGGGAACAACATATCAATTCAATTTCCAAAAGAAAAGTTCATTTAGTGATGCTAAATATCCAATGGATACACTGAATGTACAACCTAATGAAGGAAATCCGGTGGTTGAAAATATGAATAAGAATAGGGAGCTGGAAAAGGAACAATATAAAACTGTATTAATAACATGACCTTTAGTAACAATACCTAAAAAAAGAGATCTATTCACTAAAATTCTAATAGGCTATAACTAATTCTAAAGATAAGGAACATACCTATCTTTAGAACAGATTCCACAGGGAGCTCCCCCAAATTAGGAACACTAAAACCATTACAAAATTTTTTTCACTAAGTACCCCAAAAAAAACTAATATCCGAGTCAGAGGGAGGAAGGAAAAAAACAAGACAAAACAAAGAAAAAGCAGAACCAATAGGGATCTTTAATCTCGTCTCCAAGATACTTTCTGATGCACACAAAATTATTATCAAATCGTTTAAGTTTTGCCCCAGTTGCAGAACAAAACCTCTTTGAACTTTTTGTTGATTTAATAAGATTTGTTAGGTTCTGAACCATTTACAGAAAAAATATTTTGCAGGTAAAGTCAATACTCAAACCTTTCAAAAATAGAAAAAAACTGTCTTTAAAAGATTTCAGAGATGATGCCTCAATAATAATAAAACAGGATATAAGGGTTGTGATTCAGAATAGAACTAATAATATGATGGGAGCTATATGCCAGCTATCAGATCGAATATTTTATAAAGTGTTACCATCAAACCCCACCACCCATTACCTGCTTGAATTGAAAAATATGCTAGAGAATTCTAAATTAAATCATATTATTTCAAAGAAGAATACAATTTTCTTTTTAACCCTTTCCCAACCATAGCCATGTCTTATCAACTACCCAAGATGCACACAAGTTTTATTTCACCACCTGATCAATCTATAATTTCAGGTATAGGGTCTTAAATTTCTTCCTATTAAACATTATATAGATTTATTTTATTTTTACAACCTATAGCCAAAGCACAAAGATCTTATCTTAGTGATTCAACACATTTATTGTCTTTATTACAGAACATTAATTAGGAACAACACTATTTATTCATATCCCTTGATGTAGAAGCACTTTACAGTTATATTACTTACAATCAAGGATTTAATTTTGCAACAGCATCCAGACATGATTGGGTCACATGGTAAATTTATTACGCAAGTTATAGAATTTATCCTCATCTACTATTATTTCTTTTTTGATGGGGTTTATTATTTACAGGTGATGAGGATGGCCATGGGAACCTGCTTTGCCCTGTGCTACGCCAGCCTTTATATGAGTGAGTTGTTTGGGGTGGCAAGTTCGGGGAAGACCTGGACTTGGCCATTTCATAGATGATCTTTTAATTATTTGGGGGGAAAGATAGGGCTATTGAATTTATACACCCTCTAAATTTGAATGATTTCAATCTTAGATTTACATATAGGATTGATGAAACTGCCATTGATTTTTTTGGACTTGTCCATAAAAATTCAAGACCAAAATATTCAAACTTCAACCTTTAAGAAAAAAGTATATGCTCCAACAATTTTGCATTTAAAAGTTCTCATTTTTATAACTTGCAAAGCAATATTTAAAAAAGCCAATTGATAGGGTAGCGTATCTGTTCTTCAGAAGAGACATTTTTAGAACAGTCAATAGACTTGATAAATAAACTTAGAGGTAGAGTTTATCCTGAATATATGTTAAATAAAGTTCTTTATGTAGTCCAAAATATGGACAGTGAAAAATATGATTACTATAAAAGAAAAAGATGAGTTAGAGAAAAATAGTTGTAAAAAAAAAAAGTCTAAAGAAGAAAATGACTTTAATATTGCTTTTGTTACTAAGTTTAACAAATGTTCATCTCAAATTACAAGAATCGTTCTATATATTATCCTATCCTTCAACAAGAAAATGTCTTACAATCAACATTACACAATAAGCCTAAAATCTTTAACAAGAATCAAAACCTAAAAAATCTATTGGCTCCCTCACTTTTGAAACCACTTAAAAAAAAATAAAAATCTGAATAATACATAAAAACATTCATGGTTATGCTATAGACAACAAGAATATTTTAAATGTAGAGGTTTAATATGTATAACATGTGGTTTTATTAAATCAAAAAGTATAATTACCAATATGGCACATACTCCATTTCTGTACATGGATTTATTAATTGTAATGTTTTGTTTGTGATTTATAGATTTATTTGTCCCTTTAATAAGATCTGTGTGGGCAGATTTAGAATTTAGAATTGCAGACAAAAGACCTTTTTTATTTTATCATTGAATTCAATGACTCCAAATGGTTTTAATAAAGCATTAGAATTGATTCTTATCTACTGAAAAACAGAAAAATAATAACAATAATTGGTTTGAAGGTTATAATATTCTGGTACACTATGGAAATTTTTCTGTCTAATAGTGTTTAAAACCTTCCAAATAAAGTGTATGTAGGGTCCTAAATTGAGTGTTGCATGTGTATATAGCATGAAGTTCATTTAATTACTCTAAACGTAAGCTAAAATAGACATTAAAGAGCTGCCAAGCACACTCATGCACACTATTTAATTCAATGACACCTAAAAAAAAATTTATGCTGATGCTCTCATATATAATTAATCCTCCGATGAAACACAATCATTACCTCACTGCATTACCATCCTTGCAAGTAAGGTAATGGTGGTTCTGTGGCTGATAAGTACAAGTCAGCTTGTCTCTGGTTATAATCCTAACCACTACCGATTCTCATATATGTGGATTATTTCCTAATAATTTACTGCTGATACACTTATAAATTTGGATCATCTATTTGTCAAATTCAGACAAATACATACACATGTATCTACATGAGCAGTTACACTCCACTAAGAAAATCTAATTTCCAAAGAAGGGACATCCGAAAGTTCCTTTCCGTATGTCCCTTTTTCAAATACTTACCCATTCAGATTTTTTTTAATGAATGGGGGAGTATGCTGTTTGGCATACTTCACCCATTCACTTTCGCAATTTGTGATATCCTTCTGCCATTAGCGATATCCCTCCACCACGGACCTGGAAGAGGTGAGTAAACTCTCTGTGCGGGGTAGGGTCAGGCTGAAGGGGCGGGAGGGTTATAGTCAGGCTGCGGTAGATGGTGGGTCAGGGTCAGGCTGCCAGGAAGGGAGGGTTGGGGTTAAGCGTAGTGAGAAGGGCGGGTTAGGGTTAGAATTAGGGAAAGGAGTGGGGGACTATGTTTTTATAACTTTTTGGACCACTGAGCTTTCGGTGCTCCCTAGATCAATTGCTATGCCTCATTGAGACATAGCAATCAAAAACCCAGCCAGTTCGCAACTGGCTGGGGAGGAAACGGCCTATTCGAAAATTGGCCATTCGGGCCGGAGGCCCACACCCCTACATAACCCCTACATAAGGCATATAAACTACTGAATAATAAAGAATGTTATCTCAGACTTACCTCTGACCCCACCATTCAATACAAAAACTTTATGATTAATTGATTAATACAACATACCAACAAGGGGGCATCTGCAAAACGAAATTAAAGTTCTTACAAGTAGATAAACCAGTGACACCAACCTTTTATATGCTACATAAGATCCACAAGAATGACCAAAGCCCACCACATCACGCAGTAGTTTCTGGGATTAACAGGGCAGGCTAGCAAATTCTTGGATGTGCATCTTAGGTGATATGCAACAACCCTTCCCTCCTACCTACAGGATACCTCCGATGCCCTTAGAAAAATCTACAATGACACACTAAATAGAGATACTTGGTTGACTACCTGCGACATAGAATCCTTGTATACCAGTATCGAACATGAAAAAGGCATTGGAGCAGTACATTTTTCCTGAGGAAGGAGGGAGAGTCGGAGTTTGACAACTTTTTACTACAACTGTATTTTGTATTGTACAATAATTACTTTGTATTTGATGGCAAATATTATCTGCAGCACTGAGGAACGGCTATGGGGGTGGCATGTGCACCTACATATGCCAATACTTATTTAGGTTGGTAGGAGGAGGAGATGGTCATGGGAGAAACTTCTCACAAATACTTGGAACATTTTACACTTTGGTGACGCTATATAGATGATGTCCTGATAATATGGGATGGGCCTAAAGAGCTCTTAAATAAATTCATGACACATCTGAATACCAATGATCTGAATTTGAGATAAACTTTTGACAATAGTCAGAATTCAGTTACTTTTTTTCAGATAATACTGGCGAAGATGGAAGTCTCACTTCAGATTTGTACATGAAGCCCAAGACAACTAATAGCTTATTACACTCCGGTATCTCACACTTTCCACCAATTCTGCAGGGTATTCCTAAAGCAGAGTGTCTTTGTTTGAGAAGGAATTGCTCAAATAATTAGAATTAAAAAAAAGGGCTGATAAACTCCTTTTTAGATTATTAGACAGAGGACACAGTAGAAGGTCCATTAAAAAAGCGAAAGCAAATGCTTGGTAGAGGAATCACCCAACTCTGATTTATGAAACAAAACCAACTCAATCTAATGAAAATTATGTAATTAGATTTGTGGGTGATTTCTGTGCAGAATGGCTGGAGGTAAGGGCAATAATACAAGAACATTTACCAATCTTGTTAACGGATCTGACTTTGGCTCCTGTTTTAGGTCCAAAAGCCCAGATGAGTTGAAGATGTACTCCTAATTTGAGGGACAAATTAACACATAGTCATTTTGTGTGGAAGACTAAATCAAAAACAAAAATCTCAGGCTCATTTCCTTGTGGGAGATGCAAAGTGTGTAACCACATGAAGACTAAACAATTTGATGACAAGAAAATGAACAGGCATAAAATTATGGATTATATGAATTGTAATACTAATAATGTCATCTACTTCCTGAGCTGTACATGTCCTCTATTATATATTGGGATGACAACTTGGCCCCTTAAGCAGAGAATTCTTGAGCATGTGGGGCTCATAAATAATGCCAAGAGAGATCCACAAAAGATGAGACAATTATCATCAGTGGTGAGGCATTTCCATAGATCCCATTCAGGAGAACCTAGACAATTTAAGCCTTTTGGTATTGAACAGATCAATATGGGGATTAGGGGTAGTGATGTAGTACAGAGGTTAAGGTGTAGGGAGACAGAATGGATTTTCATATATATGGATTAATTCCTAATTATTTATTGCTGATAAACTTATATATTTGGATCATCTATTTGTCAACTTACTTATGTAAAAACTATTGATCATCTATTGAAAGTGGATTGAGTAAAAAACACCCTTTGTGGAGACTATGGACCAGATACAGACCTCTGCATGCTTTCTGTACGTGTGTGGGGGGGGGTCTGTCTGTAGAGAGAGAGAGAGAGAGAGAGGGGGG
>WWET01006644.1:35060-49340 GCA_011038615.1 Limnodynastes dumerilii
TGACGACACCGGGAGGTCCCAATCGGTCAGCAGCTTGACACCTGCCTCTAAGGTCGCAACCACATGTGTGGAGCCTGCATGTTGTATCAGGAGCTTGACAGGGAACCCCCAACGATAGGGGATATCATTGTCGCGCAGGACAGACGTCACTGGCTGGAAGGAGCGCCGTTTAACGAGAGTGGCAGTTGAAAGATCGGGAAACAGCTGGAGCCCTTCCAGAACACCCGAGAATTCAGTCCGTCTAGACTTCTGCAAGATCTGTTCTTTGACATGAAAGTAGTGGAGGCGGAGGAGGGTGTCTCTCGGGTAAGATCCTGTAGGAGCTCGAGGCTTTGGTAAGCGGTGGATTCTGTCTATGATCAAATCTGACTCCTTAGCCTCAGGTAGGATTTTGCGGAAGACATCCACAGCAAACTGGTAGAGGTCTTTATTCGCGATTGATTCTGGGATACCTCTGATTTTGAGGTTGTTCCGCCTGGAGCGGTCCTCCAAGTCTGCAGTTTTATCTCTGAGCTGTTGAATTTCTGTTTGAAGGGTTTCATGGGCGGTAATAAAGGCATTGTGAGAAGAGACAAGCTCTTCCATTTTGGATTCGAGATGGTCGGTACGGTCTCCGATTTCATTAATCTCAAGTTTAAGTTCCCGTAGGGTGGTCTTCATCTCAGACGTCAGGTCAGATTTAAATACGGACAGCAGGTGACACATGGTTTTCCCCGTAAGCGGAGCTTCCAAGTCGATATCTGGAGCCGAAGGCTGGTGAGGTGGTGTCGGCGTTGGTGGCTTAGCGGAGGAAGGGGAAGCTAGAGATGGGGGTATCCCGCTACTTTAACGCTGATTTAGCAGTGGATTTGGATGACTGTACAACCGGGAACCGTACCGGGGGGGGAAGGGTCGCACTCTTAGGTTTGCGAGGAGGCATGGTGACGTAGGAAAGTGAGACAAATTTTTTTTTTTGCTTTTTATTGGAAAAGAGTCTGAATAATATAACAGCCAGGATCCCGGAAGAATTTAGTAGGCTAGAATGTTACTCCCGCAGACTCAATCGCTGGACCACGGACCTCATTAGGGTGGTGTGTCAGACATTAGAGGTGTCCAGGCGGTGTTACTGCATGGGCAAGGTAGAAGGAGACAAGCTACATCAGCCCAGGGTAAAGATCACAAGAGTAGGGCTGAAATGTTAGAGGTGAGTGAGGTTATAGGAGGGTATATTTCCAGATAATTGTAGTGCAGCTGTGCGGCCACCAGAGGGCGGGAGATGGGCGATTAGGTAATCTGTGGGTGCAAAGATACTGATGCTTAATAATTAGGAGAAAATGCAGCAGGCTTCTTCACCCCAGCCCCAATTTTATATGGGTCAGGGCCTGTACTAGCAAAGTCCAAGGTGTGAGCCCTGGCACCCTAACAGGCCACTGCAGAGACACTGCAACACAGCTAACGGAGCGGGCCTGGCAAGATGGCGCCCGTTCTCACTGTCGTGGAGCTGTTCTTCCCGCCAGATGCTGGGACCCAAAAAACTTAAGGCTCTTCTGTTTGATGCGTCTAGGGTGTACAGCCCGAACAGAGGAGCAGCAGAATCAGAGCCGTCAGCTGCACAGGCAGCGCAGTCCAGACACCCGTCTGCCCCCGTGATCCCCGTACTGCTAGGCCTGAGAGCCGCAGACCGCGGAGGCCCCCAGGGCGGCTGGAGTCTTTGGCCGGGCGCTGGCAGCGGGAGACAGAGGGAGCACTTTCAGCTGCCGAAGATGGGTGAGTCTGGTAGCAGATAGCGGGTCACTGATAGCCGCGACGAGCACCGCTGTGACCGCGGGAGCAGGCCAGTATCCGTGGAGCCGCAGCAGCGGTTCCAATTATCAAATGAGCCCCAAAATAGTCACGCTGGGCAGTGGGACATTCGCAGGGGATGCCCAGTACCCGAGGGGTATGCCTGGGGAGGTTAATTACCCCAATAATCGTGGCAAAACACGGGAGCTGAGCCGAGACACGTCTGCTCCTGGTGAGATCCAAGCCACGCCCCCAGTCTTCTAAGCTTTTAATCTGTGGGGAAGGTCTTTGCAAAAAAAAAAAACCCTTTTCCAGTAACATGTGGGGTATATTATGGGTTTGGGAATGACACATACTATATTATGTGGTTTATATTATTTTTGGGTGGCACACTATATTTTGTATATAGTGTACCATTCCCAGACCCCTAATATACCCCACATATCTTATAATATATGTCATTCCCAGACCCATGATATTCTCCACTTGTACATCCCAAACCCTAATAAACCACATACTATAGTATTCCCAAATATTACCAGGCAGGTGTGGGTTTCTACTGCAAATTTGCAAATCTCCCGGAGACTCCCAACATTCAGGCAGTTCTTCTGGTGTCCCAGGAGAGCAGGCAAATCTCCCGCAATGGACTTGAGACTGTGGTTTCATGTAATCCACAGCCTCAAGGCCTGCCCCCTGCCTAGCAACACTACCATTCATAGTTAATTAGCGCCATTAAGGTCTGCCCCCACCCCTAGTAACACTATGAAAACAGTCATTGATGGTCAGAGGGTTCCAGGTGTATTTTCATTAGTGACTTTGTGATCCGGCAGGAGGGGTTCAGTTGGGCCACGTCATGTACTCAAGATGGCAACAAGACCAGGATAATTGCCTCCTTCCAGAACCAAACCATGTTCCCCTTCACCACTAGTTTAGGCCTGTGGCCCATGGCCTATAGGTTGAGTTAATTGTTAGCCTTTCTTCCACCTTCTTGGTGGGTCTCTGAAAATTATAGTTGGTGTTATGGATAATCAAGTTATCATGCCTGCCTTATTCATGGTCCAGTGTAGATGTAAGCAATATGTGCGGATTAGTGATAAGTTTAGGATTTTTTATAGGATGGTGTTTAATGACTTACCTTGTAGTAATTTAACTTTCTTTAATAGTGACAGCTTTCTACTATGGGGCATATTAAAACATTAATTTAAAGTTAAAAGAGCATTAATTTTAAACAGGGCAAAGCCCACAAGCAGGGCCTTGTTTGCGACCTTGCAAAACTTCCCACACAGTCTAAGTGGATGGTATGCACTGAACAGAAGTGCATGGTTTAACTATGGGCTATGTTTTTACCAGATTCAGCTGTTTGAAGTTACCTGCTTCTCTTATGCAGGGAGGAGAAATAAGGATGTTTATATAATATATAACAGATAGATATACACACAACCATTGTACATTTGTTGGTACCCTTTCACAAAAATAACCTTCCTTCCTCCTCTATTTCCTCTCTCCTGGGGCCTCATTTACAAAGGACGATTTGTTCCAAATCGCCATAAATTGCGTGATTTGACCCTCTAATCTCACATTGCGGTATTCACAAAGGTCAAAATCGCTTGATTTGTGGCTTGGAAAAAATCGCCTCGGCAAACATCGCTGGACAGAAATCATCCAGATGTTTGCCATTTCAAAGATACAAATAAAAAAAAATCGTCGTATTCACTAAAGGGGATTTGAGGAAATCGGCTTTAGTCCGACAGCAAATCACGAAAAAAAAAATTGCATCCTGAGAGGTGCGATTTTAATGTGATCTCCAGTCCCTGACCCTTAAAAACACATGTCAATATACTTGACGTGTTTTTGTGTTTGTAAAAACCAAGTGCTGCATGGTTGAAAGCCTTAGCTTAGCTTTGTAATAATATCAGCGTCATCATGGTAAGGCTTCTAACCATGCCGCGTTGTGTGTAGTGTGTGTAAAAAAAAAAAAAGACAGTGTGCACCAAACATACATTAACACATTACAGTAAGTGTGCATGTAAAAAATTAATTTTCCCTGACTAATTATGTTCCCTAATGTGTGCACTTACCTCCGATGGTCACCGTGTCCTATCCTAAGTGTGTGAATGCAGTGTGTGGTGTTGTAAAAGAATAAAAGTTTTGGGCACTCACCGTTTGCTGTCATCTGTCTTGGGAAGCCTTGCTGGATATGTTGAAAGTTCTTCACTTGATTGGAGTCACTTCCCCGCTGTTCTCGTCCGGTTCTCTGGCTTTGCCTTGTAGTTCTATCAGCACAGCATGGCTAAGGCTTTCAACCATGCAGCACTTGGTTTTTTTTAAAACTCCCGCGACTTGCTGCAATTTTTTCAAGGTCTAATCGCGGTGCTTTTCTATAGAAAACCACTGCGATTTAGCTCTTTCAAAATCACAGCAACTAGCGTGATATGATTTAAATCGCAGTAAAATCGCATCTTTGTGAATACTGCGATTTAAACCAAAAAATCTTACGACATATCTTTGGTAGGACCAAGGCAACATGTGACGTCCTTTAAAGTTACTAGCAGTTGCACCAAAAAATTTTAAAAGTCAACTTGTGATCATGAGGTAGTTGGGCAAAGTCTATTAACTCAGATGCATTCAACAGAACCTTACATTTTTGGTGAAGTCACTACTAAATCTGTGTGTGCCTTTTCTTAATATGAACAGAGAAAGTAAACATTAGCTATTGAGTAGGGGGCATGCACAGACTGTAATATAAATTGTTTAAGAACTGGGTTTGTGAAGCTGCACAAAAACAGTTTTATTTTTATAACTGGCAATATTAAATACTATCAATAAACCATATTTCGTGCATGCACCTGTTATACAGCAATGTTACATGTTTAAATCTAGCATGCGAAAGAAGATTTATGACACAATGCCATAAATGGTTATACTGCATAGTTGGGTACTCATTTTTTTCTAAGGAAATGGTATATCAGTAATTAGACAAGTGGTTTCCTGTACCATACAAATAACTATTACCTGACATTAAGAAGCATACGTCTGTATCAGGTTTGTAATACTATGCAAGAATTCTTACTATTATTATTACTATACTAATTCATATCGTTTTATATTTACTTTTTGTTTAGTTTTTTTTTGGATGTCGCCTGCTCTCTTCTTAATTGCGATTCTCTTTGTAAAGAAGCCATACGACTGTGTCTAATGTTTTGCTGTAAGCCCTTGTTACAATATTGTGGGAAATTGAAAAAAGATGTGACTTTAAATGATTAAAAAGATCATGCTGTTCTTGTTTAACTAAATATAGTTTAACTATACATGGTTAAAGCAACAAATCCAAAGACTAAAAATGTGTTGGTCTTTCTTTTCAAATTACTAGAATGTTGTCTCTATTGCATTTGGCTAAATCTCCAAAATAGACTGAGACAATTGACTATACATATGGGAACATTGAAACTATAGATCAAAAATGACTTATTTTACACAAAGAAAACAGAGTAAACATAAAGCAGTTATATAGAAGGTAGACATAATCTATTATTTTTTTTCATAGTCTGTAGATCTGTGTTAAAGAGAGTGAGGGTGCATTGTCCTCATAACAGAGAGAAGAAAATTTACAGTAGAGGTAAGTCAATGGTAAAGTATGTTGGGGGGAGTTAGTTTATTGTGAAGTGCAATTTTAGGGTTTAATAAAGTGTGACTAAATAAGTGTTATCTAACAAGAATAGTTTACTATTTGTTTACTTATGGCTAGCGGGGTATTTCATTTTATTTATTTTTTATATTTTTTATTGGAACTTCACATTGTTTGAACACAATAATAACATCACAATATAGTGTACAATAGTTATTCCCATTTAGTTGACAACACATTGACAATGGGCTATATACTGAGAAGATACAACCTTGTTAGCATAATAAACATGTACAGTATTTATGCAATCAATTATGTATATCCAAAGTTCAAGGCGTGTTGTGAATAATTCCAATATTGTCTTCTCCTTCTCCCTTGTCACGGGAAACCAGTTTTCATGTTACATATAAACAATATAGAATGAGAATGTCGACTCAAGTGTGTCTTGTCAAGTTGCTCAGTATTTAAAACTGTGTAAAGATATTCAAGTTATAATAGCATAGGGGGATCTTTGGCTGCTTCTCTAATTAGGTACCAAGTTGTTTTGTAGACACTAGGGGCCAGATTTACTAAGCTGCGGGTTTGGAAAAGTGGAGCTGTTGCCCATAGCAACCAATCAGATTTGAGCTGACATTCTCTAGTAAGTAATAGGAAAGTGAGAGCTAGAATCTGATTGGTTGCTATAGGCAACATCTCCACTTTTTCAAACCCGCAGCTTAGTAAATCTGGGCCTAGGAGGTGGTCAATTAAACTTTCCCAGCAATCAAAGAAGATGTCAACCTTCGGTTCTTTTTCCAATTGTCTTGTGGTATTAAATTTAAAATAAAATCAGCATGGGGTTACATTAGGGTGAATTCAGGTTATGCTGTAAACAGTAATTTAGGACTGAATACAGACCCCTGCACGCTTTTCATATGTGCGGGTCTGGTAGTACAAACGAGAGAGGGGAGTGAACTCCCCCTGTCACGTCTCTCTCTTGCGTGGGCTTTATGGCAGTTACGCTAACATATGCCTGCCTTAAGTGAAATGTGTGGATCACATTTGCGTAAAATGCATGTAACATCTGGATGGCGCATGTGCAAATATATTTTTTTTTAAGTAGCTTCTGTTGTATAAAATTTATAATGGTAAGTTTGTATGACAGAGTAAATACACTAGATTTAAGGGAAAAAACTTAAATCTTAATTAAATAATTATTTGAACTTTTTTATTTTATGATATACACTATGATACATTTGGCACCATAATTTGGCATATATTGTGTAATATAGAAGGTAAAAGTAGGTTAAACCTTAAAAAAAAAACCCACACTTTTCTATAGTAGACATCTCAGGAAGAGCTTGAGGTTGAGCAACACAGTTATTTCATTCTCTTCAGTTCACCAAAGTATTTAAATCACTGACAATAACTGGTTAACAATGATGTTGTCACAGGTCTCCTCATGTGATAATATATTTGCATTCTTTACACTGACTTCAATAGTGGTCATATATTCTTCCTATCACCCACTGTTTTTAAGTCATGCCCTGCTTAAAAGCAGATACTGTGTTATGTGACCCGTTTATAATTTAGAGTGTTTAGGGATGCCTTTATACGGGTCAAGTTAGTCTGGCAGTGCAAGGGTTGATCTTCAGATTTCAGGGTCCTGTGCGGGTTGGTCAACATGGGCCAGATCCAGAGCTACGACTGCTAGTGTATGTACACTAGCCGGAGTCGTAAAAATGCTGTTTTGCATGTTCTGCGCATGTGCACGGCAGATGTTACGACCCGAAGCTCTAAACATACTTACACGCCTACGATCAACAGCGTAACTATGGACGAAGGGGCGTGCCTCGTCGTACGCTCGCTTGCGAGCGTTGCTCTGGATCAGGCCCTATGGACGAAGGGGCGTGCCAGACATACGCCACCCATAATTATGCTTCGTAGGCGGGGTGAGGCATTTAAATCGTACAGTATGGGCGTGCTAAGGCGGGCAAGTACGTGCTGCCATTACGGCCGACAGCAATTACACTTGGAAAAGTTAAGGTAGGGTATGGAAAGTGTAAAACAGCAAATATATGTATGACCAAGGGGAGTGCCTAGGGGAGTGCATAGGAAGTTTGCTAGCGTAAATACGCTACTTGTTGAAACGTACAGAGAACATAGGTCTGGGTCCCATGTGTTGACCAACAGGATTTGGGTATAAAATAGCTGCACCGACTGTCTTTTTTGTCCTCAGAGGGAACTGTAAACACTGCACTGTGCACTGTACGACATTGAGCAATACCTAGAAGCTGTGTTAGCTTCCCGGACTCATTTTGCTTTATCTGTGGTGAGGTTACGCCTCCACTCCTGAAGTGGTGCTATGAGCTTTACTTTGGTGACCAAGATAAAGACTGGGCCCCTTAAGTTTGCTGTTTCACTTGAGTCAGACGCCTCACAGGTTGTTCATAGACCTTTTGCTTGCTGAGCCATTAACAGGCTCAGCAAGCATGATATTAAATGGCAATATGAAGTCCCCTAATGCTGTGCAGTGCCTGCCACATTGGGTCTGATCCAGAGCTACGATGTAGCGCTGAGCGTACTAACGCTCATCGTTACATCGCTGACTCCCCCTGGCACTCCCCCTGTGCGGGCGTATGGCCACTTCCTTATGCCGGCTGAAGGCTACCCTAACTTCAGCTGGCGTAAGGAAGGGGCCATACGCTCGCACAGGAGCGTATGGCCGCTTAGCATGCCCCCCCACCCTCATTTACGTACCTCCCTCCGCCCACCAGCAGTAACGTGAGCGTAGGGATGCTGGAGGACGTCCCCTCCAGCGTCCCTACGGCGCTACTATGCAACATCTGCCCGGCGCATGCGCAGTACGGCTACGGCGGCCGTAGCTCAGGATCAGGCCCGAAGTCACTCATAAGACTTGATGCAAAATAGCCTTCCCAGCTAATGATTTATTTGACCGCTGTTTCAATCAATTATATGATTTTTTTCAAGGCTTCCAACAAGACAATAACAAAATACAACCCACTACCCACACCAACACCTCTATATTAACTAAAAATAAGGATCCGGTCCGGAACTCACCGCATACTCCGTTTCTTGTTACCTGCACTAGGACCAGGGGGAGATTGACAGGCAGCCCCGGCCGTCACAGGCAGGCGGTTGCTAGGTAGCCACTATCAACAATTAAAAGAGCACAGATTAGAAGACCCTAAGAAGCAAAGTGTACATGGCAACATCAAATATTATTGAATATCATGTGATAAACTATGGACCATTATCTAACAAACTGGTAAATTAGTAAGAGAACAAATTAGGCAACAACGCAATTATGAGGAAAAAGCAAAATCCCATTACAAGCTAGTCAAAAATGCATATCAAAATAATTCAACAGAAGGGATTCATTGAGACCCGAAGGGGCTACTGCATGTAGCCAGAATATCCATTGACTCTCTCTCTGCAATAAGAGTCTCTCGCGGCCACAGCCACGAGGGTCCACCCCCATCCAGCGAATGTCAGAAAGTGCATGTCCCTCCTTAAGCCAATGTTTGGCCACAGGTTGGTCGACTGTTTTACCTTCAAGGATCATTTTAATCACAGACCGATGTAGGGTAAGTCGTTCCTTCAACTTTCTAATTGTCTTTCCTACATAGACGAGTCCACACAGGCATCTGATGATATAGATTACAAATTTGCTCATGCATGAAATGATATGCCGAATAGAGAAAGTTTCCTTCGTTGTAGGATGAGTGAAGCTGGATCCGGTGTCCATGGAGTTGCAAGTCAGACACCCCAGGCATCTGTGACATCCTGGTCTTCTTGATAAAATATTTGATTTAAGCTCCACAAGGTTGGATTTAATGTCATTTTTGCACAGGCCAACATTAGCAAACTGCAACATTCAAAGAAAAAATGGTGGGACATTAAATTCTCTCTGATACCCCTTTCAGATCGCAGCCCCGGCAATATCCCAAGTTCACAGACCCGGGATCTTGCCGGGGCAGCAGAGGATCCCAGGGTCACAGACCCCGTTTCACACTGCAGGGCAGACCCGGGAAATTCAGAGACCCGGGTCTGCCCTGTCGTCATCGCACAGCATAATTTGTTTACCGTTGCTCTGGCAACACTTGTCTGACAACACCAATAAAGTGCCTTAGGTGCTACCCGGGTAGCACCTTTCACACTGCACCCCTACCCGTGTCGGACCCAGGAATAACCCTTCTTATTACCCGGGTTGAATTCCCAGGTCTTCTGACACGGGTCCACAGGAAGTGCACCTTTCACATCTCCACGAAATACCCGGGAATTTGCAGAGACCCGGGTTTTTTTGGGCGAAAATCCCGGGTATTTCGTGGTGATGTGAAAGGGGTATTAGCTGAGCTCCGTGAGGGAGGAGGTGACGGAGATCAGTGCTAATACTGGCTGCTGCACTGCCTGTCACATAGAATCACAGGCAGGTGCACAGCTATTGCGATGGGAGCAGTCAATATTGGGGCAGACAGGTGTCACAGAGACAGTGAGTGTGCCGATGGTAATATATACAGAGCAGCCAGCAAATTGCCGACTGCTCTGTGTGTGTGCCTATCCTATACACAGCGTGCACACAGTGTACTAAATATTTTTTTTATCATTCAGTTTCTAAAAGGGGGTTTCTGAGCAACTGGAAACCCCCCTGGGTGCGCCACTGATTATGACCATACTTCCCTACTTCCACATTGGCGTGACTGGATTATTGGGTCCGAAATATATATTGACGTTTCCCTAGAATCTCAATTTTTAAACAAAGAATCAAAGACATCCCCTCTTGTGGTCCATCCACCGCCTGTGGCATATCTTACGTCACAAATAAAACCTTAATGCACATAAGTCCCTGCACCTTACTCTCGTAGATAACCCTGATTTTTGGGGGGAGGGGGGGCTTGTCTTACCCCTTTGAAAGGTGGAGAGAGGAAGGGATTGGTACACTGACAAGTTTTAGAAACTTTTCCGACAAATGTGTTTTGCCCAACTAACTACAAAGTATCCCTTTCTAGTGTCTTTTCCTTTTGCGTGTCTCCAGGCCCAACGTTATACTTTAATGGTTACTAGATGTTTTTCTAAACATGACTGGCACAATCCCTTGGATACCCTCCTTTTGAAATCTACTCCATCCCGGGGTGCAATTACTGCCCACTATACCTTCCTAAGAACAGAATTTTATTATGAAGGGGTCTCTACTGGTTTATCATAGTGGCACACTAAGTTCCCTCACATATCTATAGAAACTTTGCTTGAGTCCCTGGAGGAATCCTGCACTCTTATACCTGCAAGTATGTACAGGGAATTATTTTTAAATGTCTATCATAGGACATATCTGTCCCGTCTTCATAGCTATCATGCAGGCTTGTCTGTTATAGATGTGACATGGGTGAGGCGGATATATTTAATTGTTTGTGGAGCTAACACTTGGTTCGTTGTCACCCCTTCACCACAGAGTGGGCTACACTTGGAATATTGCCATTGCGACAAAGAACGACTAAAAGGGGCGGGATTCTTTTGCTGGCTATTAGTGCTGAGGCCTATAAAACTATTTTGCAGGTTTGAAATCATCAGGCTATCCCTCCTTTTAGACTATTCTCAGAGAAATTATTCTATATTTTCAGAATAGAATAGAATAGAATTGACAGGAAGCTACTCTCACAACGGCAGAACGGGTGACCAAGTTCTTTGCAGTATGGGAGAGTTATATTGCTACTCCTCTGTTCGCTACTAAAAAACTCTGCTACCCTTTATACCCTACCCTCCTGGTGGCCCCCTTCTCACTCGCCCTCTCTACTTCTAACTGCACCTCTATCCCTTTCTCCCTGACCTGTTTTAGCCTGTAACCTTATCTTTTAACTTGTCATCTGTGTTCTCTTGACTTTGTTTTACTTTTATGTTTTATTTTATATTCAAAATTTATTTTATATTGTACTATGATGTCTATTTTCCTTCCCTGTATGTCTGTACTGTATTTTGTTGTATTTTGTACAGTGCTGCGGACAACTTGTGACGCCTTATAAACGATAAAAAAAAAAATAATAATAACTTACAACAGCTCAAAGCAACAGCTACAACTTTTCAACAAAAGGAGTCCGACTTAACTTTACAAACTAAAAGGAGTCCAAAACGTGATTTCAACAAACTCCTGTATCAACACAATCCTGTATATAAATCACCCTAGATTCCGGAAAATTTACCACATACTAGAAACAATACACTAAACACATTCACTAGAGGGTATTAAAAATAAGTTTTTATAGTCTCCATTAAAACATAAACATAAAAATAAAGTTTACTTGGTGACTATGGCAGAACAAAGGCAACTACACGTGTATGTGCATTTAAGCAACTGCAACGCAAGTATGAGCAGTACTTAACTGATCATTAATAATTGAGATCAGATCGCACACACTTTTACCTGCTATATGTCCCAAAATTCAAATTCAGAATCCCTACACAGTATTCGGTCAAATAACACAATGGAAAAAGGCAAATAACAATTTTTACTCACCATCCATATCCTTCCTTTGTAAAAAGAACAAATACTGCATATGTAGGGATATGAACTCTTTTTTCGAGAGATCTGTAAAGTTCATATGCTTTCTTAAATAAGTACACCAGAAATAATCGCAGTCAATTACGATGGAAAATGCGGTCCAACCAACAAAAAGATTTATTCTGAATGGGAAAGGTTTATCCAAAAGTATTAACCACAACTTCCAGCAGAATTCAGCTCTAACATGAACTTCACTACAAAAGCTCTGCCTTCAGGATCCTTTTAACAGGGTCAAAGAAAGGTCTTCTGTCTTCTTGATAGGTGGATTCCTCTAGTCATCTAGAATTCTTTAGTCTTCATTGCATCCTTGTAGTTCTATTGTCCATTTTTCAGAGGTTAATCAGCATAGTGTACAGGTGTTCCTAGCCTAGCTAACGCGGTCAATTATCCTAACTAAGCATACACATTTACCATTACGTATTATTTATGTCTGAAAATGATCGGCTGAATATGGCTGATTGAAACCTCCTATGAATGAAACAAAGCTTTAGTGACTTGTAACATATATTTATAACATACATACATTGCGCCCTCATGGAAATATGAATGGAAACCTATTTATTACTGAGCAGAACCATAAGATTAAAAAGCCTGTGATGCAACTGCGTGCAAGCATGTGCATGTTCCCAGGCTTACAGGTTCCTTGTTCTCAACCATGCACAGATTACACTATGTTGTCCTATAATATTTATTTATTTATTATTTTATATATTTATTTGACTTCGACTACACCTAACGCTCTAGCACCGGCCCTGCATACCACATGCGTAAGTCCAGGGCTGCCGTCATCACATGCGGGGCCCGCTGCTAAGGAGCCCTGAACAGCAAGTATCGGCGGTAGGATACCACTGATGCCTGCCACAGAGCTAGCTAAGAATGAGCGGGTCCCCATCAGGTCCGGGCCCGGGACAGTAGTAAGAAAATGAAAGACAGTAGTAAGAAAAGCAGAATTAAAAAATTAGCAGCATTAGCTTTGCACCACAAAATATGCGATTGCGCGGCTAATTGAATCAGGCCCTAAGTGTCAGCACATACATAAAAAAGATGTTTAATTCACAATACAGCTTTATTGGGTTAAGCTCACCTGATCACCATTAAAGCACCTCCTGTAGGTGAGTGCCTAACTGTTTGCAATATATGTACTGTGATAAGACATTCCTCCATTTGAACAGTGTGCAGCAGCCATAATGGGGAGGGGTCAGGCTCCCAAAGTAAACTAGGAACGGTAACAAGAAAATACAAGGCTGCACTTGTATTCTAATACATGAAACGTGTGCAAGTGTATATATGAATGAAAGAGGTGCAGCCAACGAACAAAAGTGACCACTGTGTTAATACAATTTACTTAAATTTACTAAACTGCAGAAAAAGAAAAGTGAGGTGTTGCCCATAGCAACCAATCAGATTCTAGCTCTCACATTTCTATTTCGTACTAGAGAATGTCAGACTCTGATTGGTTGCTATGGGCAACTTCTCCACTTCTCCTTTTCCGCAGTTGACTAAATCTGCTAAATCTAGCCTTAAGTGTTGTTTACCCGATTATCGTGCAGATCACAAAAATTAGATTGTGTAAGTGTTTACCCAGCTTATGACAGATTCAGCTTTGTATAACTATATATCTACCTCATTTTGGAGCTTTCTGTACTGTCCATATTAAATCCACATATTCTGCAGGCAGTAACACGTCTGTGATTGCTAGATATTATGGGGGTGATTCAGAGATGCGACTGCGAAAAGATCGTAAATATACGCAACTAAGTTCAGATCTTAGTAGGTTACAGCCCATCTTTGATGCCACCATTGCCTCAGAGAGTTCCCAGGAAACGTACTGGGTGGACTATGGTGAGGAATACATGCAGGAAGGTTCCAGTTGTGCAAGGACACATTGCACAGCCTCTGCCCTTGCATAACTCATATGCAGCACTTGGAGGCCTGGAGAGCACTTTAACAGGTAATATAGCGCATGAGGTGTTGAGGGAACCTGATGGTGAGATAAGGGAATCCCTGAGAAGGACTGCACTTCTTGTGGGGGATTCTATTGTTAGGGGTATCCAGCTGGGAACAGGACCCAAAAATAGGAATCAGGTGAAGTGCTTGCCTGGAGCGACAGTTCCCCGTGATAAAAAGCGCATTTTAAATATTGTAAAGGCAGTGAGCAAAGAAAGGGAGGTTGATGTCATTATCCATCTTGGGACAAATGACTTAGCCAATGCTGGAGTTGTGGCTGTCAGAGATGAATTTAGAAAAAGTGCATTTATTGTAAAGACAGTGAGCAAGGAAAGGGAGGTTGATGTCATTATCCATCTTGGGACAAATGACTTAGCCAATGCTGGAGTGGAGT
>WWET01006645.1:47534-62601 GCA_011038615.1 Limnodynastes dumerilii
CCAGAACATGAGCGTCAATGAGAATATATGTCCATGTGACCAGTACCAGGACATGAGCGTCAATGAGAATATATGTCCATGTGACCAGTACCAGGACATGAGCGTCAATGAGAATATATGTCCATGTGACCAGTACCAGGACATGAGCGTCAATGAGAATATATGTCCATGTGACCAGTACCAGGACATGAGCGTCAATGAGAATATATGTCCATGTGACCAGTACCAGGACATGAGCGTCAATGAGAATATATGTCCATGTGACCAGTACCAGAACATGAGCGTCAATGAGAATATATGTCCATGTGACCAGTACCAGGACATGAGCGTCAATGAGAATATATGTCCATGTGACCAGTACCAGGACATGAGCGTCAATGAGAATATATGTCCATGTGACCAGTACCAGGACATGAGCGTCAATGAGAATATATGTCCATGTGACCAGTGCCAGAACATGAGCGTCAATGAGAATATTTGTCCATGTGACCAGTACCAGGACATGAGCGTCAATGAGAATATATGTCCATGTGACCAGTACCAGAACATGAGCGTCAATGAGAATATATGTCCATGTGACCAGTACCAGAACATGAGCGTCAATGAGAATATATGTCCATGTGACCAGTACCAGAACATGAGCGTCAATGAGAATATATGTCCATGTGACCAGTACCAGAACATGAGCGTCAATGAGAATATATGTCCATGTGACCAGTACCAGAACATGAGCGTCAATGAGAATATATGTCCATGTGACCAGTACCAGAACATGAGCGTCAATGAGAATATATGTCCATGTGACCAGTACCAGAACATGAGCGTCAATGAGAATATATGTCCATGTGACCAGTACCAGAACATGAGCGTCAATGAGAATATATGTCCATGTGACCAGTACCAGAACATGAGCGTCAATGAGAATATATGTCCATGTGACCAGTACCAGAACATGAGCGTCAATGAGAATATATGTCCATGTGACCAGTACCAGAACATGAGCGTCAATGAGAATATATGTCCATGTGACCAGTACCAGAACATGAGCGTCAATGAGAATATATGTCCATGTTACCAGTACCAGAACATGAGCGTTAATAAGAATACATGTCAATGTGACCAGTACCAGAACATAAGCGTCAATGAGAATATATGTCTATGTTACCAGTACCAGAACTTGAGCGTCAATGAGAATACATGTCCATGTGACCAGTACCAGAACATGAACATCAATGAGAATATACTGCTGCCCAGCATTCAGAGCAGGACATTACATACACAAGGACATCTCAGTTAGGGATGGTTACAGTAGATCAGGTCAGTTTCCAGTAAGTCAAAGGAACAGGGCATCTCAAAAATCCAACGTCCAATCGGTGTAGTTATATTTCTTTGTTTCATCCTTTTAAAGCTGCAAATCTGACCAACTGACCATACCCTCAGATGCCCATGTGCCCATTTATGTGCTATCACAGAAACCTTTTGATGCTGTACAAAATAATACTTCAGGGTGATCATATTTAATGAGTAATATGATTATGAGCAATTGCTGAATATGAAGCCAATTTCTATCTTATCACACACTGTATTAGCAATTATACATACATCCAGATTGCTGTGTTTCAGTTGTATAATTTCAGTTTAACGTTTAGAATTCTACAGTGTAAAAGTAAGAAAAAAAATGTGTGAAAGTGAAAGCTCATTTCTGGGAAATCATGTATTTCTGGGAAAGGGCAGACTGTTATTTGAACTTTTAGATGATTAAATGTAAGCTGACCTCAGGAGAGGAATATTGTGCACATACCGAGTAAAGGGTACAGTTGTGTATTACCAATGTGTGACCTAGGCATCATTTTTGCTGGTGTCACAGCAAAAAAAAAAAAAAACAAAAAAAATATATATATAAACACAAAATAGATCAAAGGTGGGAACATAGGGCCTGATCCAGACTTACGCCTGTAGGCGTTCTTACGCATGTCCCTGAGCGTAACTATGCTTTTTTTTAAATAACTGTGCATGCGTGAAACCGTTAGTAAATAGTCATGCCCTATTCCAAGGTAAGGTGAGGCGTAATTCCGTAAAACGGAAAACCACGGACACTAAACCTAAGATAAGGTTCATTACTGACTTCTGCTATCAGGCAGGAGCCATCGGAATATTGAATAGACATTTACCTATTCTAAGAACTGAGCCTGTTCTCAGTGAAATGTTTGATACTTATCTCCCAATGTGTTGGCGCAGGTTCACTAATTTAAAAGATAAGCTAGTTAAAAGCTTTTACACCTCCAAGCCATGAAGACCAGATAAATATGTGGGGTCTTTCGCCTGTGGTACTTGTAATACCTGTAATTTTATGGTGAAAACCACCAAATTTACTGATCGCTTCAATAAAACTCACAAATTCAAGAATTTCATGAATTGCCATTCAAAATTTGTTATTTATGTATTGACTTGTGAGTGCAATCTACTGTATGTCGGTAAGACAATTAGACCTTTTAGGCAGAGATTAATGGAACACATTAGATCCATAAAAAATGCCCCCACAGATAAACATAAGTGCAAAATACTAACACCAGTGGCACGCCACTTCAATCAAATCCATGACTCCAATCCTAAAAAATTGAAGGCCTTTATGGTGGAAAAACTGAAAGAATCCATCAGAAGAGGTGACATTGATCAGCTTCTCTTACAGAGAGAAGCTGAATGGATCTTTAATTTGAACACTGTAGCCCCTAGAGGCTTAAATGAAAATGCTACATTTACCCCCTTTCTCTGATGTTGCCTATGATCCATATAAAGCAAAAAGAACAAATAGCGATGTTTTCTTTTTTGAGTATAGGCCCTTTCTGAAGCAGTATCTGAAGCAGTATGATATCGTTCTGAATGGGTTAAATCTGTTCCTCTATGCTTCCCGAATATTATTACATAATGGTTACATTTAATGGTGAAAATGGACAAATGTCCGCTTAATCTCTGCTGGTATTGATTTATACCTATGATCCTCCACCATACTAATAATAGACCTGCTAAGTTTCATTTCAAGTGTACTTATATATATAAAATAGTTTTGTAACTAATGATCTTTTATATTTTAGAATCTATATCTTCAATATGGGACACGGTATACCTCTGAGTGGATCTTATGCATGTGTCCCCTTTAAATTGGGAAGTGCAATTGGGTATGGCCTATACTTCTCCTCAAACTTCTCCTATCTCACGTATTGCTTATATGTCTCTATTTTTGGCCTGTTTTCAGCCTTCCGTGTTTGCTAACAATATTTAGATAATATGAGAAACAAAACCATTGGAAGAAAATGAAGAATAAAACTATTATGTAAAATCAGTTAATATCTTCCGTTTGTTAAATTGCTAATTATACATGTTGTTTTAAATAAGGGTCTTTCAATAATCTGTTACAATAATCAAAAATGAGTATATTGTTACTATCCTCAAGACTAAGATATTAATTTCTTTGTGGTCCGTCTGCCTATTTTAATGTATTTTTCCCTTTTTTTAATATACGCATATCTACTGTGTTTTCTCTCCATATGCAACAATTACCAGTCAGAGGCTTTCTGTGATATGAAATTTCATTGGTGCTTACGAGAATAAAAAGCCCCTCCTGCTGATATCCTTTACCCTTGACAAAGCCGACCGTGACAGGCGAAACGCGTGTCGGGTAATGACCGCACATGGAGATAACATCATCTTGATCCCCCGTCTGCGGTTTGCTTTCTTGCCCTCGTCCAGATACCTACAAGTGCAGTGAGGCTCCGGCTCCCTCCTAGCATAGGGAGGGTCAGCTACGGCACGGCAGTGTGAAGAGCAGCCGTGAGGCTGTTTGTTGTTTTTCAGGGTGAGTAACATTGTTTCCCCTTAGTATAGACAGCCGTGGGTCTCGCTGCTACACTGTATCTTTTTTGCAATACATCAGCACATGTGGCTACACTGCTATTAGCAAGTATGGAATGTATTTTCTCTTTATTGCTGGTGGGCAGGGCATTTGTGGAATGTAATTTCTTTTAGACTATTTGTGTGAAAACGTGTTTTCATTTTTAAATTGGAATGAAATAAAATACAATTTTTTATTGAGCAAAACCTTTGTCTGTCCTATATAAGTTGTGCACCAGTATAAGGTTCTTTCAGGGGATTGTTTATTTAACAAAACATGAAGTACAGAGACCAGAAGAAAAAAGAGATGCTGCTAATGGCACACACACATATAGTATTAGCCCAGATATAATGTTAAACCTTCGTTCAAACAAGGAAAACAAAGTTACACAAAACCATTATCAACAAATAATCAGTGATGATAGACATAAATGACTGAATCATCAGAGATAGTACAAACAATTTGTGACTGCAGAATCTGGCATGAGTGGGTGTATAATCTCATTAAAACATAACATTTAATATGATTAAATTAAAAAATATTGCATCACAAACAAGCAGCGAAATATAAAAACAAATTCAATTTATACCCAAAACAAAATTTCTCATATATTGCGTTGATCCAGATCACATTAGAGGTGCCATGTAATTGTGTAGGAACATGGTTATATGGCAGGGATAAAGGCTTTACACCAATTGAGTAGGGAGTGTAAATATCATATATATGTATAGTTGGCATGTAGCTCCCTATCTCCAAAGTATAGATAAAATTCTATCCCAGTGCCTGCTGCCTCACGGCGGAACTTTGCCACCACAAGAGGGGTAAATCTGTCCCTACTCTAATCTTAAGTGCCCAAGTGTCGCTAAAGTGTAAGCCCAATCAAATTAAATCAAAATATACAGACAACACTTGGCATATAAATAAGACGATATTACCGCCTTTGACAGATGGTTTAATGATTACTTTGTCCCATTTTTGGATCTGCTTAAGGGCCCTTTGTTCACCTTTCGAAATATTTGAAATACCATGAGACTTACCGGTATGTGTTTTATTGTTTTATTTCTGTTGGTCCCGTCTGACTATAAGTATGTGAGATGCAACAAGCCTCTCACACGCCTTGAGAAAGCAACTGATGCGAAACGCGCGTTGGTGGTAAGGAGGGAGCCAGGGTGCACACTGGCAACCTCTATTGTCTTTATACCCAACTGCCATGCACCTTATTTATATGCCATGTGTTGTTCATTTTGATTTAATTTGATTGGTCTTACACTGTAGCGACACTTGGGCACTTTAGATTAGGGTAGGGACAGATATACCCCTCTTGTGGGGGCGAAGTTCCGCCGTGAGGCAGCAGACACTGGGATAAAATTTTATGTCATGTCATGTTTTAATGAGATTATACACCCACTCATGCCAGATTCTGCAATCACAAATTGTTTGTACTATCTCTGATGATTCAGTCATTTATCTATCATCACTGGTTATTTGTTGATAATGATTTTGTGTAACTTTGTTTTCCTTGTTTGGACAAAGGTTTAACATTATATCTGGGCTAATACTATATGTGTGTGCGCCATTAGCAGTATCTCTGTTTTCTTCTGGTCTCTGTACCCATGATTTGTTATATAGTATATAGATACTGAACAGGCAGCACCACCCCACAATTATTTTGGCATTTGCAATTATTTAGACTTTCTTTGCGGAGGTATTATTTTTCCAATGCCAGTGGGTTGTTAAAATTTGGTTAAATATTGAAAAATGTAATTTAATTTTTCTGTAAGATTGACAGTGTAGCTCCTTCTTTCCTTATATATATCTTTTAGGTCTGTGCGATTCAACTCCCCTTGTGTTTGTTCGATTGTTTATTTAATCCTACTGAATATTCTTCTTTTTGTTTCTATTTAATGACTATTAGAACCTGTGGTAGCACCTTACACCCTTTCTGACCTAATAAATTAAAATTTATGGCTGGTGCGACCATTTTGTGTATTATACATACATCCAGATTGCTGTGTTTCAGTTGTATAATTTCAGTTTAACGTTCAGAATTCTACAGTGTAAAAGTAAGAAAAAAAATGTGTGAAAGTGAAAGCTCATTTCTCGGAAATCATGTATTTCTGGGAAAGGGCAGACTGTTATTTGAACTTTTAGATGATTAAATGTAAGCTGACCTCAGGAGAGGAATATTGTGCACATAACGAGTAAAGGGTACAGTTGTGTATTACCAATGTGTGACCTAGGCATCATTTTTGCTGGTGTCACAGCAAAAAAAAAATATATATATATATATATATAAACACAAAATAGATCAAAGGTGGGAACATAGGGCCTGATCCAGACTTACGCCTGTGGGCGTTCTTACGCATGTCCCTGAGCGTAACTATGCTTTATTTAAATAACAGTGCATGCATGAAACCGTTAGTAAATAGTCATGCCCTATTCAGAGGTAAGGTGAGGCGTAATTATAAAACCGTAAGTAAGGGGGCGGATATGTCATAAGAAGAGGGAGTATAGTGCTATGTAAATTAGAGCAATAGGCGTTCCTCCGTAAATACGATAGATCCACAATTACGTTTCTTTCTGTAATTAGTGGTTATGGAAGGGCGTATTTAGAGTAGGATTTTCTGACCGTAATCTATTCTGAAAAAATACTAAGTAGCGTCCATACGATCACAAGTGTAAATACGTTTGCTGGCATCCTCATCATAGTCCCCGACATAATGAATCAGATGGTGCACCAGCTGCAACTGTTTACAAATGATCTAATCAATCCGTTTATAAATGCCTGAATCTTTCTGGACATTTGTGACTTTGGTTTATCATATAAGCCTGGTTTGTGCTTTTTTTTTTGTTGGTTTTTTGTCTGTTGGTTTTTTATGTGTGCGCTTTTTGGAGCATATTTACTGCAAGCAAGGTAAATTATTATCTTGTATAATTGTGCAATTTTTTTTTTGAGGTTTTATTTGTGGAAATTAGAAAATATAATAGGTCTAATGTTTGTTTTGTATTTTTTCTGCTGCAATGTAATGAAGAACTTCTTGGTGTAAGTGTTAGGTGCTTATTTTGTTGTAATTTTTGGCTTGCTTTTGTCTGTTATTTTGATATATAAACTTGTATGACATATGTAATTTATGTGTTATATATCTTTGGATTGTGATTTTTAATCTATAAATGTCTTTAAATAGTTAATGTCTTTATGTTTTAAATGTAATCATTTGGTTTTATGTTTTAATCAATTTTTTGTAATTTAGTATTCCATACTAGTTCAAATGTTTTTCATACAAGGTGGGCCTAATAAATCCACAATGTCCCAGATCCAGAACAGCGCTTACAAGCGAATTTACGCGTGGCGGATACATAAAGTCGCGATTTTGAATTTACTGCGCATGCGCACGACAGATAATACCCATCGTCCCATTTCCTTTCTCTGAGCGTATGGGCCATTCACGTATCTGCTACGTAAATAGTTACGTGTGGGCGTGCCAAATTTACGCGAACCAAAAGTACGACTAAAATACGCAATGTAGGCGGGGGTTTTCATTTAAAGTGTACAGTATGGGCGTGCTTAGCTGCGTAAGTCCTCGTTGCCTATCTGTACGTGTGTGGACAATAGCGGTTACGCGGGCAAAAGTTAAGGTAGGGTTTGAATCGCGGAAGCCGGTCAAAATACGCTACGTCAGTAAACGGATTGCAAGTGGAGTTTTGGATCTACCCCAATGTCCTGTGTTTGTTTATTGCAGTTTTTGGCTGCCTCCATGGCCAACCCGGCTGAAGTGGAGCAGCTACAGAGGAGGGGACTTCGTCAGCATACTCGTCACCACCTGAGGACAAGGGAGCATCCTTTGGGGCCATGTGTCAGCATCTTTAATGTGACAGAAGATGAGGTCAGACGCAGATATCGCCTTCCACCACATGTCATTTTGAAAACTCTGGCACATGTGTAGAGTGACCCGACTTCCAATGCCATGACACATTCATCAATTTCACTGCTTACAAAACTCCTGACGGTGCTACAATTTTGTGCCACCGGAGCTTTCCAATGGGTCATTAGCTGTGCAACAGGAGTGTCCCAATCGTCATTCAGTCGTATCCTGGATACAGTATTGCATGCATTCCTGTTGTGCATGGCACTATTTATTCATATGCCATTGAATGAGGCAGCCCTTGTGGAGATTAAACAGCATTTTACATCCATCAAAGGTTTCCCACATGTTATAGGGGCCGTGGATGGAACACATATTGCTTTGGTAACTTGGGGTGGAAACTCTTTTATTTTTTTAAATTGAAAGAGTTTCCACTCCACCAATGTCCAAGTGGAATGTGATGCATCCCTTATTCGCAACGTGGTTGCCAAGTTTCCGAGCAGAAGCCATGATGCCTATGTTATGCGGCAATCCACAATATAGCACAAATTAGAAGAGAGGTATGGCAACGTTGGTAATGATGTGTGGCTCTTAAGTATGTGAAAGTTCTACAAATGACATATATGTTGCACCATTTAGGTCTTGCTTTGTTCTAAGCATGTTATTGTCTTTTTTTTTAATAAAGGTGACAGTGCCTATCCTCAGAGGCTCTTTCTTCTCATGCCCATGTTGACCCCAGCACAGAAAGGAAGCTTGTGTACAACACAGCCCATACAGCCACCAGACAAGTCATTGAACGGACACTCAGTCTTTTAAAATCTCGGTTCCGGTGTCTGGACAGGTCTCGTGGAGCCCTTATGTATTCTCCTGTAAAGGTATGTGAGATTGTCGTTTTGTGTTGCATTTTTCACAACATCGTGGTGAGACATGGGATATCTTTTGAGATTGAGGCTGATGCTGATGAACAACCTCCTCTGTCAGAAGACCAGCTGGATAACATCACCTTCTCTTCCCAGTCTGGCATGGAGTTCTGCAATTATGTCATAGATAGGTATTTTTAGGTAAGTATTGCATGCTTTGATTACACAACACTTTACACCGAAATGTGTCACTAAGGTTTGTCATCAGAGTGTTTGGCAACTTACTTTTTTTTAAAAACATACTTATGTAACTTTGCTAAACATTATTTATTGTAGATTGTAAGCTATTTACTATGGCCATTTTTTAAATAATCATCTGTTCCAAACAAATTAAGTATATAAAATGAGACATGTGTGAGCACATCTAATTTGATTGCATTACAAAATGTAATTACAATTTTTTAGTGAAAAGGAAAATAAAAAAAAAATATATTTTTTGTTGGATAACAACCTTCATGACATATGTCTACTCGTGTTTGCAGGTTTTTTTTCCATCTCTGTCTGCTTTGATTGTCTAAGATTGTTTGTTTTCTTGGTGGTCCACTTTCTTGTTCATTTTGGCTTGTATTTTTGCCTCTTGTGGTCACTGTTTGTCGGTGTGTCACTAAGGTTTGATGTTTTTGGGCTGCTTATATTGGTACCAGATGTGGATGGTACACAATCATCTGTGGTTGTTGTGGTTTGCCTCATAGACCACTGTATGTATGTAACACTTTGGCTTAGGAATGTTTTCATCATAGCAGAGATGTTTTCATTATGCTGAGAAATGCTGGCATTATGATGAATAATGGTAGTTGTAAATTTATCCAGATTTGCATTGATGTTATGAAGTATGTTGTTTTGCTCCAGTGTCGCTTCAAAATTGCGGTCTAGTTATGTTGGGTTTGGCTTCCTGATGTTGATGGCATGTTTTTCTCTGTTCTGACTCAAGCTGAAGATTATGCCTATAACCTACACCCTCCTCATCAGGGTCCTCCATGAGGGACACATTGTCATCCAGTTCTTTTGCCTCGATTTCTGGATTATCTATGGTGTGTAAATACTTATATTTACTCACCCTTTCCTAAAATGTTTGTTTTCAATAATAAGGTTATAAACAAGTTTCATTGTAAGATGTTGAAATTTAGGTGTTGGTTTATTGAATTATAATATAAATAACAAATAAATTTGCCTAGCAAATGACTCTTTATGAAATAAGATTAGATCATGAAACATAACCTGCAGATTCTTCTTGTTCATTGTCAACCCCAAGATTCAGAAGGGGGGCCATCCATGGTGTCTAGGTCCCCTACCCCTTCAACTTACCCCTTAAACCCCTTCAACCTACACCTTACTTACCGTCCTTAAGGCCAGTTTTTCAACCTCAATCAGCTTAAGGGATTCAGGTAAGTGGCCAGCTCCCATGGTCCTTTCATGCTTTAGCTTGGCAGCTAGCTTTTTCTTTATGGCCCCTTTCAGATCTGACCATCTAAAAAATAACAATCAACAACATCTGTATTATGTGTGTCAATTCATGTTATAGGTCATCCTTGTGGATGCAATTTATAAATACATGGGAGCATATTGTTTACATGGTTTACCTTTCATTTTTTTTTTATTTATTACATTTTTATATTATATTTTTTATTTTTAATTAATATGAATTTACATTTTGTACAAGTACCATATTTTTCGGACCAAAAGACGCATCTAGTTTTTAGGAGGAAGAAAACAGGAAAAAAATATTTTGAACCAAATAGTGTCCAGCACCCAGCATCACCCATCATGTCCTGCATCCAGCATCACCCATCATGTCCTACATCCAGCATCATCCATCATGTCCTGCATCCAGCATCATCCATCATGTCCTGCATCCAGCATCATCCATCATGTCCTGCATCCAGCATCATCCATCATGTCCTGCATCCAGCATCATCCATCATGTCCTGCATCCAGCATCATCCATCATGTCCTGCATCCAGCATCATCCATCATGTCCTGCATCCAGCATCATCCATCATGTCCTGCATCCAGCATCATCCATCATGTCCTGCATCCAGCATCATCCATCATGTCCTGCATCCAGCATCATCCATCATGTCCTGCATCCAGCATCATCCATCATGTCCTGCATCCAGCATCATCCATCATGTCCTGCATCCAGCATCATCCATCATGTCCTGCATCCAGCATCATCCATCATGTCCTGCATCCAGCATCATCCATCATGTCCTGCATCCAGCATCATCCATCATGTCCTGCATCCAGCATCATCCATCATGTCCTGCATCCAGCATCACCCATCATGTCCTGCACCCAGCATCATCCATCATGTCCTGAACCCAGCATCACCCATCTGTCCAGCACAAAGCTTCACCCATCTGTCCAGCACCCAGCATCACCCATCTGTCCAGCACCTTACATTGCTGTCACAGCAGCGTTCATTACGCTGCTGACAGCCAGGGAGCGGGGGGATGAGTGCCTGGATGCACCGCATCCCCCCGCGGAGTGGATCCCGACGGACCTGCTCATACCCCAAGGTGAGTATTCGGACCATAAGACGCACACACTTTTCCCTCCACTTTTTGTGTGGGTAAAAGTGTGTCTTATGGTCCAAAAAATACGGTATCTTTACTTACCTTTTTTAAATATGGTTGACAGTGGATGACATACAGTCAGGGTTCTGCTACTTGGAATATGCCACAAAATCATCATGGATGTTTTCCCATGCCTGTTCCCTCCGGCAATTTCACCATCAGGTGTGTATAATTTTTCTATTTTGTTTACAAGGTAGATTACCTCTTGAGGTGTAAAATTAGGGTTTCTACAATTGCCTTTTGGGCCCATTGTTGCATCAGTTTTTATAAACGCTGCTGTAGTGCGTATTTATGGAGAAATGCCTGGGTTATATGGGTATGTATTTCACAATAATTGGAGGATCCTTGTAGACATGGTAATGTATTATCCTACAGCGTATGTTCCTTAGTGTGCCTAGCCATTTCCTGTAGTGCTGCCAACCATGTGTGTGAGCCAATGAGATTGCCAGCACTTTGATTGACATTTTTATTAACCCCTAGGCTAGTTTATATTGTTGAATGTTTAATTGCGTTTTTATTTACCGATCCTTGGAGGTATGCTCAAGATTCTGCCAATGCCGTGTTTAGTTCACACTGAGCGTTGGTCTGCCATTTTGAATAGAGTTTTGTTCTATTACTGGCAACTGGGAGCTGCGTCTCCTGGTATCATAAATGGATCGGTTCGACCTCCGCCAGCCCTGCTGCAATGCCGCAGTATGGGTGCAGGAGGCAATCTGGCACCATCTGCAGGTCCACCGGTGCATGGACCAACTCATGTGCCGGTGGTTAGACTTGAGGCTGCGTCAACCTGATCTGCTGGCGGAGGTACGTTTGCAGATTGATCACCATGGCCAACGTAAGTATTTACTATAAACTACACATGCATTAGGCCTAAAAACAGCAATCTTTGTAATATAGGTGTAAAAAAACAATTGTTTGGAGTGTTCAGAGTGTGATATGTAGAATATAAGCAGTATGAAAATCCAGGACTATTGGTTAGCTGGAATTTATATGGAAGGTAATGATCAGGTATGAATTTATACAAATATCACATAATGCTTATTGAATTTATTTTTGGTAGTGAGAGACTATTTTAACTTACTACAAGGATCAATTTGGTATTGTCTCATATTTCTGTTTGGTTTTCTTCCACCTCAGGACATTGTATTTTTAATTTATTCTGAATAATTAACCATTTAATGTTTTCATCCATTAGGACTCTCTAGACACATACATGAAGAATTGGCACGGATAAACATTGCCCGTCAGGAGCTGGAGGATGAGGTGGAGGAGCTGGAAGAAGAGGCAGAGGTGGCCGAGGAATTGCCACAAGTGGAGGAGCCAGTGGAGGACTCACATGATGAGGAGGAGGCTGATGATCCAGTGGGGCAGGCTTTATGCAGCTGGAGGAACCGGAGGAGTTGGAGGTGGAGTTGGTAAGTTAGTTTGGTTTTTTAGCATTAAATCTGCAATTACGCTCTGAATGTGTGTGAATAATTTCTTTTGTGTATGATTACATGCTCATAGCTATTTTTAGTAAATTGGTAGACACACAATAGATTAAATCTTTTTACTAAAGTTTTTGAGAAGGAGCAGTTTAATTATTTAAAAATGGTTTATGAATGTATGGCAAACTCAAACAGCAATCTACAGTATTGTCTAATTGTTGTTCTTACATTTGGATTGTGTGTATTTTTCTAAAATTGATGAAAGAGAGTTTGGTAAGTGCTAAAAAAAAAAAAAGGATAGTGAAGACACAGATTTGCAGTCGTTAGTGGCACATGTTACAATGTGTTGGTGAATTTGTCCAAAAAAACCCACTTCCTATATATTTAGTGAATTTTTATTTTATTTAACATTTAATGAATCCTTAACATTTTACAAACCATACCTATTATACTGTATACCTAATATACTGAGGTTGTTGGTAATAATGGTCAAGATACGGATAGATGACTGATCAGATTAACAAATTATGTGAGTGTCCAAAAAATGATTTTTAATGTTAGTGACTGTATAAGTTGTATATCTGAGTATCTTCTGATATGCTGAATGTCCTTTATCATTTATCCAACAGCTGGTGAGGACTTGGAGGAGCTGGACTCAGCATTCTGCACATACTGGTTCAAATGGGGCAAACTGCCCAACTTTTGTTACAAATATATCAAGCCAGTCGGCATTACGTTATTTATTTTATATGTAAATAGTTTTAAAAATTGTAAATATTCTATATTTGTAGTTTGTAAATAAATTTTATAATGTTTACAAGTTTGTTGTTAACAACATAACACCAAAAATATGAGGCATACACCATTAAAAAATACAAACTATTTATACACTATTAGCTTGTGTGACATTCATTTAGTAACAACCTACATAACATATGTGACATTTAAAGATTTTCTAAACAATTAAGTGATAAAATACACATGCTGCACTTTTTACATATACAAAATATAAACCATAAAAATAGCTTTTCAATTTAACATTAAGAAGTTCTTACAATGACACATATATCACTTTGAATAACCCCCCCTCAAAAAACAAACAAACCTCATCTAGATTGGTTTTTATTTTATAAAAAATACATGTCATTAGTTTAATAATTGCCCTAAATTAGTAAATTCACAAAACATACACTTGAAAAGTTAAACACATATTACACCATTAAAAGCGTATCTATGGTTCATTTGGCCGTATTTGCATAAGTGCGCCCAGAGTTAATACTGTAGTAAATACGGCCGAATGATCCATATTTAGTACAATCATAAATATGTGATTGTAATTTACGATTTTGTAAAGTCATAATATAGTGTCTTATCTGTGCTCCGGGGACCGTCTTTCCTAATGCCTTGACTCCAATCCACTCAGAGTGTCTGGTTTTGAATATGCAGTTCTCCGGTGATAGCAAGGTGCAGAAAGGAACCTACGCGTTTCGTCTGGGCACTTCAGCCCTTTGTGACTTCCTCAGGGATCAAATATTATTTGATTAAATATTTCTTCACTATTTGATCCCTGAGGAAGTCACAAAGGGCTGAAGTGCCCTGACGAAACGCGTAGGTTCCTTTCTGCACCTTGCTATCACCGGAGAGCTGCATATCCGAAACCAGACACTCTGAGTGGATTGGAGCCAAGGCATTAGGAAAGACGGTCCCCGGAGCACAGATAAGACACTACTGCTTATTTTAAATTACCCTGTGGTACGCATGCCATTTTTAAAGTTGTTGCAAGTAAAAATTATCTTTTAAACTTACTGCACTATTTTGGCTATTATTTCTCTTTTTGTTTCCCGCTCATATGCATGCTAATTGAGACACTGCAAGCAACACTATTGTCATTTATTATTATCATTGTTTCCTGCTTATATGCACCTTTATTGCAACACTGCAAGCAACATTATTGCCACTTGATATTACTAAAATAGAGATATTACTATTGGATATATAGCTTAATCTAGGCGCAGATCCTGATCTAGGACCGGATTCAGATTTAAGAAGGTTTTCCCTGCGTTCGTAATAGATCCGTACGTTAATACAAAATAAGTACGTTTTGCAAAATGAATACATTTCGGAAACACTTCCGTGTTGTGAAAGCAGCCTTATCATTAGCGTGCGTCTATGTGACGGAAGTTAAACGTTCGCATATATAACCGCACGTTTTCTGCATTACCACGCCTATTTTTAGCTATTTACATTCCAATTGACGCCTACTTATTAATAATCCATCCGATCTTTTATGTTCGTACGGATTTTTTGACGTACGGAAATTACTTACGCATCTTTCCAATTACGCTTCGTATCTCCATGGTCTGCACATGCGCCCTGAATAGAAATCACTCCA